>JAMRYI010001250.1:0-35732 GCA_029231635.1 Ditylenchus weischeri | reverse complement strand
TCAGCAACGCAGCCAAAATTAATGAAACGAAGATCCAGCTAGACAACTGTTGCTTTTACCACTCCACTTTAGAAACAATAAGATAAAGTGTTAATTAATCAAACATATAAAGGACTGGCTTGATAGTCGACAAAGTTCAGCTACCATGATACTCGGAGAACGGAAAATGCGCTTTCGTCGATCCAAAAATACCGTACATCCTCAAGAGCCGGGTTGACGATGGGCGCACCTGGTTGTTGCGTTTTTTCCAATTTTTATTTTAAATGAAATAGTTGACCAGTTATTTTGTTAAAAAAACCCCGCCTTTGCGATGTAAACAGAACTAGTTCACAATCAATAGTTGAATTAGGAACAGTATTGTTCCTGAGCCGGCGCAGCCACGGCAAAAGCAGCGCCGGGGCGGCGTTCGGCACTGTCACTGAGCCAATATAAAATTTTGGTTGGCACCAGCGCTGAAAAATTTTGACCCGGCGGTGGAGCCGGTGCCCTATGGCCTGCAGCTGGACACATGCTTTGATTAGGAGTCGCACTTAAGAGTGTGCATATTTCAACTGTATGTAAGGCACGTGAAGATTAGGAACGTAAATAAAAATTACGTTAAAAAATTACTCTGTAAATAATCACACCATCTAGGTTTCTAACTAGATCAGACAGGATGATTTGTCTTGAATTTTAACAAAAAAATCAGGTCATATGGATTGATATCCACCTACCCAGGTAATACCTACGTTGGTGGGAAAAATCGACATTTTGACCATAACAAACCAGTTTTGCTATGCAATTTTGGGTAGGAAAAATAGTTTACTTTTAGATTTGATTATCTTTTTTCTGTGTCATTTGTGTGAAAAAAAACCCCATTTGGTTATTTACTTTCCGGTGAAGTCATCGTTTGGTGAGATAATCGTTTGGCGAGAGAAAAATGGCGAGTTAATTGTTTGGCGAAATTTATTTTGGCGAAACAATCGATTGGCGAGTTAAACTTTGGCGTAGGATAACCCCACCTAATCAAGAACACCTGGCTCTGTCCGTCAGTCGCAATTTTTTTGAAATTTCTTTGTCGCAGCGCGACAAATTTTGGCGCGTTGTTTTTTTGAAATACTAACGTTGTAAGTAGGATCACAATTACAAAGACGATTACAAAGTACGATTACAAATTACGATTACAAATACCCTTACAATTACAATACAAATTCTATTAGGATTAAAAATTAATAAACATAAGGAAAATAAGCTTCAAACCTGATTAAGCATCAGCTATCACTGATGAATTTGATTAAAAATTTGATAGGCCTTTTTGATAATATTTTTGATAGGCCCACCTGCGGGGGGCCAGAAAAGCTAGTTCAGAAACAATTCTGTGAAATGGGTTTAGTAGCTTTTGATATACGCTACATCGTAGTGCTAAAATGTTTTTAGTGACAAATTTTAAACTTTATTATTTATTTATTTTGATGGGAGATTTCCTCATTCAGCGGAAATTATCATTTATCTAAACAAAAAAGTGTCACTTTTTGTTTAACTGCCCATATCTCAGCTTCTGAAAGCAATAAAACATTTTCTTTGTGTCAAACAGAACGGGAGACATAGGGCTATCTAATGAGCCATTGAAGGTATCAATGGAGTTAAAATTTAAAAGTTATGGGCGTTTCAAATCTTTCCGAAATAAAGGTTCACTGCTTATGATTGTTTAGAAATGTGTTGTTGTTAGAAAAGTGGAATAAACTTTGCTTGAACGGCTTCTCTTTGTCGAAATTGGTACTTGGTGACTGAAAAAATAACTCCCACTCTAATAACTCACCCTCTGTGGAGCATTCAAAAAATGACTCACCCGGGTTAGTTATTAGAGGAAATACGGTAATACTTTATTGTACATTCAAACGCAAGCAAATTAATCAACAAAGGTGAAATAATATTTTTCATTATAATCTTCCAGAGCTGTGAGGTTCGGTTCTTGATCATTGGCCAGCTCTCCTTCTTCCAGACGTCCCTCAAAGTCATTGCCATAGTTGCACGGGCGCCGGCGCCGCTAGTCAAAACGGACGCCGGCGCCGAGCGCTCACCTGACAATTTTTGAATCGATTTGACATTTTTTGGGTGTCAGAGTTGCCGATATTTTTTTTCGAGATTGCCAATGGCTTACTTTTACATTGAAAAAACTTATTTGTCATACTTGCTATTACTTCAGATGCTAGAGTATTTTTTATAAAACAACAAAAAAAGCCGGCGCCGGCTCCCGTGCAACTATGGTCATTACTGCCATGAGCCACGTGCTGAGCTCTGATGTCGTTGAGAATGGTGAGTCCTTTGTCGCCAATAAATCCTTTCGGTTTGAAGCCCATGATTTTGTCGCTACCCCTCCTCCAGAGCCATCCGTTTTTTTGTGATTGCGTAGACTGAAAAAACAAAAAGCGTATATTTTTTTTATTGAGCCGACATGGCGGCTTATTAGAATCTAAAAAAACTAATCTTCAAGCGATTTTACGATCATACCCTCGCTGAGTTCTTGCCAGGCTCAATGCACCCATTCCAATATCAAGTCCAAAGCTGGTGCTTTCGGGTTCCCTCCTTTAGAACTCTTTTTGAGAGTCGTTGGCCATCCAGATTGTGTAGGAGTTGCGAGCAGGGTCAAATTTTCCAATTTATTGACTAAAGAGTTTATTTTTTATTAATTTTTAATAAATTTAGGGCACCGAAAGGTCTTCCGGCGACAAAATCAGTTTTCGGCGACAAAATTATCTAAATTAAATAATCAGTCTTTCGCCGACAATAATAAGTTTTCTAGAATTAATCTACTAATCAAAATTATCTATAGTATTTAATTTCAATAATCACTAATCTATATTATATATTTTTTCCTTATTTGAATTAATTTATGTACTATATTTACATATATTCAATATCTATTATTTACTATAAGTCAAAGCAAAATATCGATGACGTCCAAGAATGTGTGCTCGACTCTGCTTCTCTATCTCGAGCGGTATAAAAATTGAGTTTCCAGAATATATGTTGTTGGTTTGGTTGTTATGTCGTTTAATAAACTTAAGATTTTTCTGGTTGAATGTTTTGTATGACTTTTCAGCGGATTTAATTGGTTCGTATTTAATTGTATCGTATTTGATTGTATCGCCCTTATATTGTCTGTGATTGATTAGATGCCTGTACGTTTCGCCGATTTTATTTCATTTGAATATTTCCGGTGAAATGTTTCGCCGAAAATATCCATATGAAATAAATCCGCGAAACGTTCAAAGGCAACAGGGAAACCAAGGCAGTTTTTACCTTTTTCGAAAACTTTTATATTGTGTCCGAACTGGGCTTGGGGACGGACGGGAATCCCACGGAATCCCGGTTTGGGAGTCCCAAAAATTTTGACTTTCCCGTTTTCGTTTCCCGCCCGTTCAAAGTTCAAAATCCCGTTTCCTGCCCGTTCACATTCCGAAAATCCCGAAATTTTCCCGAAATCAAAAATTTCTAAATTCAAATTTATTTAGTCTCAAAACGAAAAAAGACGTTTGCTTTTGAACAATTTTGTTCGTCATTTCTTTTGTGATTTCTGTTATTTTTGTTGTCATTTCTCTTGTAACTTTTAATCTCCTTTTAATTTCAAGGGAAATGGTGCATAACATCTGGAAAATCGATCTCTTTGAAGCTCATGGCAAAACTGGAGCAATCTGATAAATCTGTCGTGAAGTGGAAGGCAAGAAGCAGAAGTACAAAATTTCCGATGGTTCTCTCAAGTCGCTCATCGCTCATACCAAGCAGCATCCGGAATATGAAGCAAAGCTCGGGTGTGCGGATCTCAACCCCAAGCAACCAAGCCCACCTTCGGGGGTGCTTGGTTGGTTAGAGATGCGCGCACTCACTTACCTTAGACATGATTCCGATCTTGATCAAAAATGCATAAAGAGACTCTTTTTGTTATGCCCTAGTGACCTAAACAGGGTAAAATACCCTAATATAAAGTGGCTTACCTTGGTCCCCCAAGGCAAATAGTCAAATTTCGGTCAAATTTTTTTTCGTCAAAAATAAGTTTCCCCACATAAAAACACATTCCACATGCGTTAGAGCAGCTAAAACATCGAAAAAACATCATTTCGAGGCATTTTGCGAGGGTTCGGAATACGACAATTTTTACCTTGGCTCATGATAATTTAGCACGAATTATTTCCTCCCGACTATATGGCTTATAAGCCAAGCCTAAGTCTTGCTCTCGATAGTAGCGAACCATATTGATCATGCACTATTTGGCTTGCACGCACTTCAATTCGGCTTGCGTATTTTTTTTAAATGCTATCTCTCGCGAGCCAAAGTGCCAAATTGCCAACACTGGATATGACCTATACCTAAAATCAAAAAGTAGATATAGGTGATTTGTATCAGATTTCAATTTGAATGAAAATGCAAGACCTAGACATCCCTTTACTTTGACATCGACATTTCCATTGTGGCCAGGCCATTATATCGGACGTGTTTGGGTCTTCCGTATCTGGTATAACGCCATTATCAATCTTTATTGGAATAAGGGGCAAGTAAAAATAAGGCTTTGAATTGCCTCACTTTTTATACGCTAGCACCTCACCAACGTTCTTTCAAGTAGTCAAAATTTTATGGTTATTTCAAGTTATACCTATCATTTTATTCATGTCAAACACGAAAGGCCATTTTCAGGTCTTGGGAAAAATTAATAAACAGCGGATGGAATAGGTCGAAAAACCGGTGGTAATTTGCCAACCTAATTTTTTTCTGACCACGCAATTGAAGTTTGGCTGAAGTTCGGGCGCCTTAATTTGGTGAAGCTATCATTAATTATCTAAATTTTTCAGATGATCGACGAAGAATTTGCGCCTCCGGAGAAAATTCGCCGCTTTGATAGAGATGCAGAGCTGCTCCTACTGAAGATCGATGGACAGTTGGTATAGTTTTCATCACATATATTGATTATATCTTTATTTCTTTTCAGCTGAGACGATACAAACCAAAATTACCAGATGTCAAGGATGAGATGAAAGAAGAGGTTGCCTCAATCACCTCAGGTTTCTTTATTCAGCTTGAAAATTTTTATAATAAACTTTTTTTTCTAAAGAAAACCGCCTAAGTTGAAGGAGGATCCAGGGCCTGATTTGAGCATCCATGAACTATTGGTCAAACAGAATCGCCTATTGAAAGAAGCCAAGCTCGAAGTTTCCTCGTTGTCTGATTTACTGGTTTCAGATCCACAAGAAAATGTATGTACGGGGGTTTTTTTTGTGAATGTGGGAATTTTCAATAAGCCATAGCTTTTTAAACAGTCTTCCAAAAATCTGTTTTTAATCTGTTCAATTAAAGCTCTGATTAGAGACATTAATGTCAAAAATACGATTTTAGCTTGGTCTCCTTTGAGGTTGCCGCAATCGTTTAAACTTCTATTAGGTTAGAGAGTTAGACCATAGGTCTACCAAAAAATCACATTTTAACATTGCGTATCGAAAATACCGAAGCTCAAACATTGTACGCCTTTTTAAAAGTTCCCACATTGATTTCGAGTATTTTTTATTTTTCAGACCTCGTGCGTAAAGTGCGCCTCAATTTTTTTGTTAAAATTTAAAAAAAATGTAGTAGTCATTTCTCACCAGTGTTTTAGTCTCCTTGTTGTGTATTTTGTCGTATATGCAAGACCTCACTCTAAATAGTTCTTTAAATTCCTTGGTCCGATCATTATGGCATGGCCACTATCACCATGATCACTTTTAAATCACCCACCAATAAAAACTATTAAAAATGGTAGTTGTATTTGACGAATAAAATCTTTTATATGCAAACAATATAAAAGATAGGCTAAAAAAATTTTAGGTCGCACTTTGCGCACCAATTCTTCTTTTTCAATAAAAGAAACCTGAATAATTTGTCATTATGGCAAGTTTATATTTAGGTTGGCAAGTTGAAAGAGCTTCTAAGATTATGCGCCGGCGATGAAGTGGAAGATCTGGTACAAGGCACAGTTCGCAAGCTAGCAATCGCAAGCCTGACTGAAGTCTTCATCAGCATTATTCCTGGTTATCAGATCAGGTTTACTTCATTTTTCATAACCAAGCGATTTCCATGTGCTTTTTCAGAACATTGACTGAAGAAGAACAGAAACAGAAGATGAAGGCCGAGACAAGGTTAGCTTTGGATGGCTAGGTTCTTTGCAGGCTTCATAAAATTGTTGATTTTCAGAAAGGTTCTTCAGTCTGAGCACGCTTTGCTCACCAATTATCAGAAATATTTGTTTCTGCTGGAAGAAAATGCTATAAGTAAGATATTCTCTGCATTTGCATAAAAAGATTCTATGTGCTTAATTTTAGAATTAGTGAAGGATACACAGGCAGGAAAGGAGGATTTGGTGTTTACAACAAAACTTGCCATTCTCAGCGTTCGTTGCCTCTGCAAATTGTTGAGTAATGTCTCTCACTTCAACTATTCTTCCAATATTGTCAGTTGCTTGGTCCGATTGCGACATCGTCAAATGAGGAGGTCAGCTATTGCTAGATACAAGCCTGCTTGACTTTGCTTGCTTTACCTTAAAAATTTAGATCATCTCTGAAGTTTGCAATGCGCTTGGTGAAACTTTCAAAGAAGATATTTTGTTGAATATTTCATTGCATGCAGTCAAAGCTATTTCCGACATAGTCAATTCCAAAAAGGGTCATGTATCTCCATTGCTGCTGGCTACCTTTTTGTCTTTAAACATCAAGGTTAGCTTTTGCGTAATAAAACCACCTTTGTATTGCATTGCCTTTTTTAGCAAATCAACAAAACCGGAGTAGAGCCCAAGGTGAAGTCAAAACCGCCGGCTGTAAGAATATCGAAACAAATGAGAAAAGTTTTTATTTTGTAATTTTTGGTGTTTTTAAAAGTTGAGTTAAGCAAAACAAACGAAACAAGAAGATTGAGGACCCCTTGCGGGAAACTGAGGCTGTGGAGAAGTTATCTACCAAATCAAAAATAGCAACAGAGATAATGAAATATGTAAGTGTTTTTTTGCTTTTTAAGAGCTCTTACTTATTTCGTCCTAGCGTTCAGGTTTTTATGACATATTTCCGGATTTTGAAAAGGATGCCTTCGACTATGATACTTGGACCAGTTTTGGAAGGTAGATGATTTGTGATTTAGCCCATGTTGTTAACCGTTTTTAGGTTTGGCGAAATTTGCTCACTTGATCAATGTGGAATTCTTCGAGGATCTTGTTCATTCTCTTACTGGGCTGGTGGATCAGAAGGTAGTACCCTTTTTTAATGGTGTTGGTAAGCATTGCTTTTAATGACTCTAGCATCTGAAATTGTCTGATTCCCTTCGATGTATAAAAACGGTCTGTGTGATACTCGCAGGCGAAGGTCAAGTGCTGAATATTGATCCGCTCAAATTCTACAATACACTCTTTGCACTTTTACCAAGTTTACCATTCCAAGATGAGTCTGGTAAATTTCTTCATCCGTTTTGATTCCATTCAGTAGTATTTTTTAGCTTTAACCGATCAAGTGGAGCTACTGGTAGATTGCTTGGATATGCTAATTATTAAACGTCGCAAATTGATTTCTCTGAAGCGTGTGGCAGCGTTTGTTAAAAGAATTCTTTTGATTTGCATTTTACTTCCGACAAAGTATTGTGTTTCATTGCTGGCCATTGTGCGGTGCATATTCGTGGTGAGATATTTGAGTGGACTTGACATAAATATTCTTTCACCCTACTTAGGCTCATCCTGGTCTGGGTGTTCTGGTGGAAGAAGATGGAGAAGAAGCGATAGCCAATGGAGTGTTTCAGCCTGACTCTGTTGATCCGGATTGCAGTAAGCTTTTTAAGATTCAAATTTCTTGTTCATCAGTCTATTGTCATTCAGGCAATAGTCTGAGCACGGATTTGGTCAGTGAGTTAAAGTTGCTATCTCAGGTACGTATATATTTTTTTAATAGATGTGGCCTAGAAAGATATGCTTATTTAATTTTGCAGCATTCGGATAAGGTTGTCAGTGCTTTCTCGAAGAATATTGTAAACCGCGCTCCATCGACTGGATCCTTTCGATTAATTGCACAGTGGACTAATATGTAAGTAGTAGATTTTACGTCCAGTCATGTAGGCGGTTTTCTATGCTCAGCAAGATAACTGCATGCATTAAGATTAACAAAATAATTTTTGTTTGTTTGTCTGTCCTCAATTATTCGTACTAGGTTGCAATTTTTGAAGTTTTCCGTTACATGTGGTTAGTGAGTATAGTTCGGAAAATTGCATGCGTTTCGATCTCGCCGGACTTCTGTCAAAAGTTTTTCAAAAGCTTGGAGTTGCGGGTCTGTGAATGGAAAAAAATTCGTAAAATCGAAATTTTTTTGGAGTACAGTCACCAAAAAAATTTAAAAAATTTTCAGTGGAGTTAATAAAATGAGAGTAAGCCAGTCCCCGACGAAGCCACTTCACGACGGTTTTTGGCGGCTTTTTTCGTTACGGTCCCTAGCACTAGGTAAAAAGCTCTTCGGCGCTAGGATACCTCCCTCTCCCCAAGTCGCTGTAGCTACCCTGATTTTTAGCTTAGACATTTAGCAGTGTAAGCCAGCATACGTTAGCTGGGGCTGATAAATGTCTTACGCAGTTTTCCGTGGTCTGACACATATATTCGACGCAACCACTCATTAACGAAAACTCGGCAACGCAAAAGACTCACGAATTTCAGAACTCGCCAACGCAGAAACTCGTCGACGTCAAATCTCTTGCCATTTCAAACCCCACCATTGTACAGTTTTTAAATTCCTTTAGCGATTTATAAATTGTTCTTGCGTTTGCGAGTTTTTGGTTGCCGAGTTTTGCCGTTGAGAGTCGGTTGCGTCCCATATATTCTGGTACTTTTTAATAGTATTTTTAAAAAAAAATGGTTAGAGGAGTACTCTATATTGTATATTACCATTTATAAAAATTGAATAAAAACTTTGACCAATTTTTAAAAGATACCTAAATTTTTTCGGCGCCCGGGCCAAGCCGAGGTCGTAAAAATTTAGGTACTTTTTAAAAATCAGTCAAAATTTTTATAATGGTAATATAAGTTTGCTGGTAGGGTCAAATTTTCCAACTTATTGACTATAGAGTTTATTTTTTATTAATTTCTAATAAATTTAGGGCACCGAAAGAGTGGTTAAGTGATTCCAACGAATGTTCAAATCTTGGAGATAGTCCGTTCAAACAAAGGATGAAGCAGTTTTGCAATGTTGTTATTTCTACTTTTTTAAAGGAAAAACCTATTATTGTCGCCGAAATACTGATTTTTGTCTCTGGAAGGGTTTTTTTCTTTATTGAAATTTTTTTTGGTAAAGACAAAAAATTATTTTCGTCTTTAAATTATTTTTAGGAAATTTTTGCGATAAAGAAAAAGCGCTTTCGCCGACAACAATAAGTTTTCCCCCTTTTAAGATTAATCTATGTGCACTATATTTAATATATTCAATACTATTATTTATATTTAAGGCAAAGAAGATATCGATGACATCTAAGAATGTGTGCTCGACTCTGCTTCTCTATCTCGAGCGGTATAAAAATTGAGTTTCCAGATGTTGTTGATTTGGTTGTTATGTCGTTTAATAAACTTAAGATTTTTCTGGTTGAATGTTTTTGTATGACTTTTCAGCGGATTAAATTGGTTCGTATTTAATTGTGTCCCCAAGCTCAGCTCGGACACAACATAAGTGTTTTCGAAAAATGTTAAAAAAAAAACTGCAATATATTAAATATAATTCACAAAGATTTTTTTCTCGTCGAGAATCTGGGACACGGACAATTCACAGCCTGGGACTATTCACACCCATTATAAAATAGTATAAAGGTTGCAAAAAGCCGACAATAAACCAAACTTTATTCGTAACAGCTAAAGATTAAGGTGGTAGTAGCATACCACCTTAATGTATGACGCGTAACAACAACATCAACTGAATTTCTAGCATTTGATAATTATGAGCGATTCCGACCAAACATTGGACTGTGCTGCGATTTTCGTGAGCTTTCACAACTGCTATTATTTGCTTGTCGGCTTGTTGGTATTTTAATCGTTCTCCCTTTGCATTCTTTCCTTGCAACCACTTAATGTATAGTTGATCACGACCTTGTTGCACTTGACGAAGGTAGTCGACAAAGCTCCAAAATCCTGGGTGGCAAACATCAAGCTCCATTCAAATTCGGTGGTAATAACCGCATAAGTCAAAACATGACAAAAATAAAACTAAATAATAAAAACGCAGAAGAAAGTATGCCAGCAAAGTTGCTAGAATTATGAAGGAGTTAAATCTTTCAGTCTTTAAAATAGAATGTCTTTTCAAAAAAACAACGTGCGCGAAAAACATTGAAATTTTTTATTATGACTGTGAATTGTCTCAGGCTATGAATTGTCCAGGCTGTGAATTGTCGCAAACCCTGTTCGAAAAGAAGAATGACTCGGAAACAACGATTTGCAAAGTTTGTCGAGATGCCAAATCAAACAAGTCAGAATTCAAGATGAATGATGAAAAGTCAGAATTTCAGTGTCACAGGTCTCATCCGCCATCTCAAGAAACATAATGACTACAAAGAGAAGTTCGACAACTTAGATCGGTAGATGCATATTGGGAGAAGCCGTAGGGAGAAGCCATTTTGCGTCCATGTGGTTTGTCTTTTTGTGTACTTTTGTTTAAATGTATTTATTGATCCGATTGATCTCTCATCCGGGAGGTCTTAGCTCCCTCAACAAGAAGGTCATAAACTAAGTGGCGGAAAATTGCAGATCATTCAACTCTATTAAGAACCGGTCGTTTGTCTTCCTGTT
The DNA here is from genome assembly GCA_029231635.1 of Ditylenchus weischeri. Lineage (NCBI taxonomy): Eukaryota > Metazoa > Nematoda > Chromadorea > Rhabditida > Anguinidae > Ditylenchus > Ditylenchus weischeri. The sequence goes on along the minus strand of JAMRYI010001250.1, from coordinate 24,937 downwards.
CAGCAGTACCAATTCCGCTGAGAAGCTCAAGGGACGTCACAACTACTCCAGAATAGTCCTTCCTCGAGCCTACGAAGAAGTTGTCAATGTGATCACGTCAAAGCTGGACAAGCATGATCCCTATTAATCTCAATAACTGAAAGAATAAATCAGTGAGAATTTATAGATTTTACGCTATTTTTACGTGGCTTAACGCGAAATATAGTCGTTATGGATGAAGTTGACCGACTATCTTTATATTTTTGTGCCTTCATGCTCAATAATCGGCGACAATACATTTTCGATAATTTGTCGCGCAACATTTTTGATAATTTTTAATGAAATACGGTTGTGCTCGCCCGAATTTCATTAAAAACTATCGAAAATGTCGCGCGACAAATTCGACAAATTATCGTAAATGTGTTGTTGCCCCAATAATCAGCCTTTTTGAACTTGAAGCAACGGATAAAAACAATCAATGTTGGTTGACATTAAAAATGAGGAATTACAGGTCGTAAACCTATATCTCGGCTCAAAAAATCTAGTTTGCAGATCTGTTTTTCACGTTTTCTTAATGATTCCACTTTTTAGATTTTGGTTGAGCACCCAAAAATCTCAAAAACGACCCATAATTTTTTCGATTTTTTAGAAGTTGAAAAATAATTACCCCGGGGTAACTAATACCGTATTCTACTATCTCAATTTGTTTGTAGGTTATTCTACAGCATACTAACATAATTTTTAATGTAGGTTTACCGTATTCCTCCAATTGGCCCACCGCGGTGGCCTTGTTTTTTAATCCCCATTATTGACAAAAATTTAAGCCGATCACGAATGTTTTTCGTGCTCAACCAAAATGGAAAAGGAATCAGTAGGTCCAGTTGTAGTTAGGCAAATTCAATAAACAGCTTTGCAAATATTCCTTCTTCCTCGAGATACAGACTCTCATGTGGAGTGTGGTTTCATTAGAAAATCACGGCCTTTCAAAATAGGCAGGAGGTGAGTTTTCTCAAAATTTCATGGCGCAGTGGATAACTCGTCCATTTTGTTGCGTAAACACTATTAAAAGGCTATTTTCCTTGGGATTTGGCGAGTTCAATTCCACAATCCGGACCTTCCATTTTTCAATTTTTATGCAAATTTTTTGTTATTAGCCCATTCGACGTGAAATTGTAGAAATAGGTCATAAATATCAGATTTACAATCTTTCCTATAAAAATTTGAGTGGAGGTCAGACGAAAGTCCAGAATTTACGTCAAATATAAGGAAAAAATGAGGGGAATAATTTTCTTGCATGAAAAATGCGTAAAGTTGCATTTTTCGAGACGTTTTATGTAGCAAACATTTATGTAGCTCTTTCATATTAATTAGATAAATTTTCTAAATATTATTAGGTCGTCAATAAGTGGATTCGCTTTAATTTTAAAGTGCATCATTTGGCACATTTGACAATGATGTCTCTACGTGTCATATACCATTTGTAGCCCGTTCTCTCCTCTTTTGAATGTCATATTAACCGGCTCTTTGTTATAAAAATTGGACCAAAAAAAAAACAAATAATTTCTCAAGTTTGGTAAATTTATGCACATTTTTTGTTTTCCTATTTTTGATCCTATTTTTTAATAACAAAGAATTGTTCAATATCACATTTAAAAGAACAGAGAACGGGCTACAAAATGGTATATGACACGTAGAGACATCATTGTCAAATGTGCCAAATGATGCACTTTGAAAATTAAAGCGAATCCACGTGCTTTTTCTCAAAACTTATTGGACGACCTAATAGAATTTCGAAAACTAGAAGCCATTAGAAGTCCGACTGTCGTTTTTCTAGTCAAATTTGCAGAATTTTTCAGTTTCCCGCAAAAAAGTTTTAAAGTCACCTACAGTCAATACTTGTTTATCCGACACCCCGCGATTTTCGAAAATCATGTGTCGGATAACCGAGACCCGCGGGTCTTTATGGCAAAATTGAAAGACTTTGAAAAATGACCGGCAAAATCAGAGTCCTTGCGATATTTCAGACTAGACTGGCGAATCACATTTGACAGACTTCGAAAATTGAGCTAAAAAAGTGTCGGACCCGAAGCGGGAACGAACTTTTGGGGTGTCGGATAAACGAGGTTTGACTGTACTGCCCATTTTTGACTGCTTTGAAATGCCGCGAAGGTGTGGCCCCTTTTTTGTAGCCCAATTAGAGAAAATACGGTATGCGAAATTCCTAAATCTTCATGCTGTGCGATAAAATATTTTAGCTAAAAGGTAAAGCTGTTATTTTTCAGCCACTTTTCTCCAGTAATCACTTCTCTAAAAGCGCATGGAAGAAGAGCAGGCTTCTCGAGTGTTCTTGCTGAAAATAGTTCCAAAAGAGATCGTAAAATTCTTAAAAAAATTTTTTGTAGCAAAATTACAACTTATTCATGTTATTTTCAGCTGGAAGTGAATGGTAATCTGTTGGATCGTGTGGACTTGACGCTTTCGCTAACTAACAAGTCTGATACCACTCTGTCATATAAAGTCAAATGCACGTCGAATGAAATGTTCAGCATCAAACCTTCTGTGGGCTGCATCGATGTGGAGAAGACAGCATATGTTAAAATTAGATACAGGTGATTCAGGTTTGAAGCGATTTCCATTGCACATAAAACGACATTTTGTTGGCTGGGTATTACTAAAACCTCAGTTTCAGATGTCATAAAGACAAGATTCCGCTGTCGAAGGACGGTCACCACTTCTCCATCTATCATATACCTATTCCGGTGGGATCTTACGCTGAAGGTGCCTGGAAAGAACACTATGGACCGGCTCAAGGAGAGAAGCGACTCAAAGTTTCCTTTGTGCATCACCAGATCTAAATGAAGTCTATGAATATCTATCTAATTTTCTATGTGATATTTTGCTTTGTGTGATGGAATAAAACGAGTGTAGTATCAGGTCTCCAACTAGCTAGGGAGACAATTTATTGCTTTCGAGAATTTTTAATTTTATCTGTACTCATTGAAATAATTTTCTTGTTTTTTTTGGAGAATGGAGTATAGTGTTGCTTCATCATCATCGTATGTCTCTCAGTAGTTAATTTTTCACAAACCACCACTTTCTTGCTGTTTTTTAACCGTATTTCTTCTAATAAACGGGCACCTCCTAATTCAAAATTGATGTTTTTGCTGATTTTCGCAGACTGCTCTTAAGCAAGTTACATCGAATTTCGTAGATCATCTTACTGACTACAAATTGGATGGTTACTCTATGTTACTTGTCCAAGAGCAGTCTACAAAAACAGGTAAACAGCCAAAAACACGTTTTTTATTGAGGGGTGACCGTTTGTTAGAAGAAATACGGTATCGTTTTGAAGTATTTTGAGTCAAGATTCTTGACCACCATTATTATATGGTATTAAAAGATATATTATATATATATATTACAAATTATATATATATTATAAAAGATATATATTTATTATATTATCTACTTTATTATATATGTATACTCTAGTCATGTGCATTTATTTTTCCTGTAAGATACATAAATTTATGGGCTCTGAGATTTCCGCTGAGTTTTTGAATACTCGACCGCTGTTGATATCGATGGTGGTGCGGTAGTAGTTTGCACTATCTGAAAATTCTCTAAACGGTGAGGTTTGAGGTTTTATGGTAACAAAGGTTTTCACTTTTTATTTTTTAACTCTCTTCGAAGACGTCGATTTGTTAGAGCATTCCTTCCTACCTTCCTACGGACATAGGCAGTTTTTTAGAAGATGGGCCTTCGCTAGAGGATAAACGGTATATCAGAATATCCGATTTTCCTTAAAAATGGTTGGGTTCTAAACTTCGGAAAATTTAGGCTCCAGCTTCGGATTCGGGAAGAAAGATCACTAATTTGGTTTTAGACCAATCCTTTAAGGCACTTTCGGGCTAGCACTATAGTATATATTAAAGACCAAATGAAGTCAAAACAGAACCAAATCCAACCTTTCTGGGAGCAGCATTAGTCAAAGTATCCAAGCGCCTAACCATGAAATAGTAGTAGCGAATAGAAAGGAAAATGAACAAAAACGTGAGCAGGAAGATGAGCATAAACAAGGCCATGATGTAAAGCAGGATAACTTGTTGGTAGTCATTGGCTGAGATGCTGTGTCCTGACGACATATTCAAGTTTTTGGCAAGTATGGCTCCTGAATTTCGGGCTTTTTTAATACATTTTTAAAACACTTGATAAGTTGATAACAGTTGATAAGTTCTACCCCGATCCAGAATTCAGCTTTGTATCCAAGTGGATTAGTCAGTTGCATAAATTACTTAAGCTCCACTTGTACTTCAGCGAAACACGAGACAACGAATCAACTTTTGTTTATGATACTGTTTCGCGAAACAAACCTGTCGAACTTGTTTTGTGAAACATCAGATCACAAAATATCCACAAAACACGCTCAGCTGCTATGTTTCCAACTGAAGTTGTGAAATGGAGATATCCCTGCAGATTTTTGAAAACATATCCGGTAAAAATCTTTCCGTTCGGATTTCAAGCGTATTGTTTGGATGTTCAGTGTGGTTTAAATTATGTTTTAACTGTATTTGTTCAAACTCTCTCCAATTACAACATCAACCAACTTCTAAAGTGGAATCACACGAAATTAAAATCGAGCAACGCCACATTGAGGTTTTATTGGTGGGTGATATTTAATTTTGTCCGTTAATTTCTGAAAAATGCCCGCTAATTACATTTTTCTTTTAATTTTTAAAATTTTTAACATTATCGTGTAGCCCAAGATCTCAGCTTTCTAAAGAACTATCAAACTTCATCGCATGATTTCAGAAATCTAGATATTTAGGATTGAAACGAAACAACATCTATTTTTTTCAAACTATTAAATCTTATCATTTCTGAAATCATTCAATAAAGTTTGATAGCTCGTTGGAAAGCTGAGATCTTTCGCTACACGATAATGTTGAAAATTTTAAGAAATTGACACAAAAATGTAGAGAAAAATGCAACTATAAAATTAGCTTGCATTTTAAAGAAATTATCGGGCATTTGGCCGAAATTAGCGGGCAGAACTAAATATTACCCTTTATTGGTGGCCTTGAAGTTGTAAAAAGCATTAATAAACGCTTTCGAGAAAAAACCAAAGCAAACCATGACAATGACAAACATAAGAACAGCAAACTAAGTCAACTAGAGACACCAATTTTTAACTTTAATGCGAAGGTACACGTAAAGAACTTTGAATTGAGAGCACAAAAAGATGTTTCGTGGTCTATTGTTTCGCGAAACGAACTCAAATTGTATTTCGTGGACCTCGTTTCGTGCTCTTGTTTCGCTAAACAAAAAAGTTGTTTCGCGGAACATGTTTCGCCGAAGTATGAGTGGAGCTTTATAAAAATATTTTCTGAACGGATCGAAAACCTGTGGGTTGACCTAACAGAATTTCTGCAACTTCATGTAAAAACTTGCTTGATTTGACAGGGGAGGGACCCTGACTGTGAACTGTGGGAACTTCGACTAAAACAATTGTTCCGCATATTCTTGTAGAGCTCGGTACCGGTCAATTTTTACCCGCCAATTTTTCGCGGACAATTTTTTTGCCGCCATAACTCCATTCCTGCTTTCTCATCAAGGTTTTGTCTATGGATGATTTTTTTCTTCCATGCGCATGATGTATGTTTTTACGTTTGCTCGTAATTTAATTAATCTTTAAGCAATTCAGTGTAGGAAGATTGTAGCTTCAGCTTGTGTACCTATGAAACACTTGAATGAGTGTTTTGATGCCTTAAAGAGGGACTCGCCGATGGAGCTAACGCATAGTTTGTTAGATTGGTTTGAGCCTAACTACTTGGGTGAATTTAACTTTTGATTCGCTTGTTTATTTTTCATTGTAGGTGTTGAGCAAAGTAATGAAATACGCAAAACTGCTCGTTTCCCGGTTGACTCATGGCATTCGGTGGAGCGCATAGTGGAAGGCGATGACAGAACCAACAATTACGCTGGCATGTTGCCACATTTTAGTGGCTGTGAAATATCTACACAGATTAAATTTAGAAGCTCATCACAGGAAAGTTGCTTGCGCCCTCGGCGTCGCACATCAAACCATCTGGAGATTTATCGACTCTATGAAGGTAAGTTCTAAGTTAATTTACTGCTTTACATGGCCTTTTTCATTTGAATCAGCGAGGAACTGACAAAGTCCACAATGAAATGAACCTGGGGCACAAACTACCAATCAAACGTAAAAAGTATTGCATGGATGATGAGCGATTGAAAAAAAACTGGTGAAAGAAGCGGTGAAGAATTGGGCAGAACAGGTGCCTATGGAGTATCTCTCAGCAATCGCTTACAGCATCCGGATGGGTCAAGGTCATTATGTGCTTTCTGAAGAAACTGACGATGAAGAAGATAAAGGGTTGTGCGACATGGATCAGGGCATAGGTGAACCTCTTCAAATGCGTATTTTAAAAATTATGAAGTTTCTTCAAATTATCAGAATGAAGTGTGTGCTGACGAGTTTGGAATGAAGCTAACCGTGCCTAAAGGGTGAAGTGATAGACCACTGCATGCAGCTTATTGTTCGCGGCTCTTATTCGAATCTCAATTTGCCAACAGTTGTTGTTTTTGTCTTTTACAAATTTGACTTTTTTAGGTCCACGCATTCGACACTTTGTTCTTCCCACGACTCCAGGAAAAGGGTGCTAAAGGTGTTTTGAGCAGCCTCAAGAATGTTGAGCTTTTTGCAAAGAACATCCTATTCTTTCCGGTTCACACCCCCCGGACACTGGGCTTTAGTGGTATTTTTTATATTTCCGGAGCTTTCATATGTCAGTTTTGGGCTTTACGATATTATATATTGTATATTAGGTAGTCAAAATAAACCAGAGAAGGTTGGTCTACTATGACTCGCTCCTTGAAATTGGCAATAAGGCTCTTACTCAATAAAGTAAAGAGTTTTGAAAATGGTTTGATCAGAAATAAGTATTTAGGGATTTTCTGACAGAATTCGCAGTAGAAACTAATGACAAAGAGGTAGATTCTTCCAACTGGATTGGTTTTTGCGCTAAGGTTTGCTTTTAATTGTTTGTTGCTGTGCTTTATTAGAACTTTCCAGAACATTCCGGAACAAAACAATGGGTATGAGTGCGAAACCTTCACATTTCAATTTGCGGAGCGAATATTCTGCGGTGCCTTGGTCGATTTTGAGCAGTACGACATGAAGGAGATGCAAAAAGAAAATCGTCAGCGATATGATGGGATGGTGAATTAAATTGAAATGCTCCAAGTGATTTTTGTGCGATGCTATTCCTTATACTCAATTCATGGTTGTTATGATATGTCATCATTGTCTGAATAAAGTTGCTAATTGCTTCAGTTTAGTGTAGTTCTGTGAAGTGCAGTGAAAATAGTAAGGTGTAGTAAAAACAAGAATAATTTAATGATTCGAGAGCTAGGGATCTGAGTAAGTAGTCTTGCATAGACAAAACCTTGGTGAGAAAGCAGGAATGGAATTATAACGGTGAAAAAATATTGTCCGGCGGAAAATCGGTCGGCGAAAAATTCGGAAAAAAATTGGCGAAAAATGCTCGCGGCTAGCATAACTAAATCGACTATGCTGAACATTTTGGCCAAAACAGAATTTCCGAATTCGATTTTACAGTTCGAATGGTTTTCTCGTCAGTTGTTTCGTTTCTATATTTTATACTCGGAAAAGTTCAACTCAACCAATTTGATCTAAATAATACAGCATGTTTTGGCGTTCCTGCTTCATTCTACTATTGCTCTGTGCTTATTACTTGTGTGAAATAGCTGTATTTTATATGAGTGAATTGCCAGCCGTCAATATCCAGATGAAAAATAATAAATTAGAGTCGCAAGTTCGAAAAAAAAAACGCTTGGTGCCATTAGTTTTGGGAACAACTATCGCACTGGCAGAGTTGCTACGTCGGTGAGTCTTGTTCTATGGTTACTAAAATACTGAAAAACATATGCTTCTTGTACTTCTTGAGAGACAATGACAAAAAACCAACTTCATGAAGGAAGCCAAAGTGAATTTTCCATTCATCAAGGCACCAAAAAAGATTCAATTGAAAGCTTATTTAGCTGTGGTTGCTAAAAAAGGCTCTAGAATTTTGGCAAAGCTCTGATGCAGAAAAGAAAAGGGAAATCTTTTTTCAATAGAAAAATACCTATAAAAATAGCTCATTCTATGTGGCCGGTGCACCGCCTCCGCACCGGTCGGTGCCTGGTGCGGTGCCGGTGCGGAAAATCTCAGATTTACAACACTGGTATCAAGGTGTTCTTAGAATTTTTGAATACCAGTTGTACTACTTTTTGTGGACCTTCAGAGCTTGGGAGCCGGATTTGTCAGGAACTTGGGTGCGATCTATAAGAATGTACCAAACAATTTTTTTTATCGAAGTTCTTCCAGGTCATAGTCAGACTACATTCCTTGTGAGTGGATTTTACGGTGTTAATCAGGGCATGTATGGAAAGACTTGAAATTTGACGCTTCTGTGGTTTGAGCGATCCAAAAAATATATAAGGAACCCCTGTTGTTGGTTTTGTTTTGAAATTTTGCTTTATTGCCCGGCCTAAATGCCTTGGAAACTCCCACATGTTAGCTTTTTTCAAAATTAAAAATAAAACCAAAGAACTGCATTATATTATGGGGGGGGATTGGGAAACCCCGCCCAGAATTAGAAACCATTTTTCTAGTTATATTCATTAAACTCTAATAAAGTCTAAAAAATCCAATTAATCCCCAACCAAATGCTATTCCGTTGAGTAGTACTCCGAGAATTAAGATCACTATGTTTGGAATGACCAGTATGGGGCGGTAGTAGCGGAAGGAAAGGCAGGCAATAAGTAGGGTCATAATCCAGACAGCTGCAAATCCAATGTAAAAGGTCATTCCAAGCTCTAGCCAGGCGTCAAACCAAGTGATGGCTGGTGCTGTCCCACTATAGTTCTACAATGCTGCTTTATAATTATTAAAAATTGGATAATTTTTTCGGGAAAATGGTCTACCTCGGAATTAGCAACAGTTATGATGGTTTGGGAAGGAACTGAGATAATGCCTTGCTCTGCATGCTCAACATCCAAATTCATTAAGTTCCACAGCCAGTTCCTGTTGAGCACTAGACCTGAGCTAGCTAGACCAGCGACGCTCAGCAGGAACTTTAAAAAAAGTTACAGTAGAATTTGAAACCAGAAGAATAGTTCACGTCGACACCATCTGTCAAATATCCCTCAATGCAAAAGGGTCGGCATAGAGGCGTTTGAGCAATTTTATGACATTTTTTTAAATTAGCGCCTTTTTGTTGTTCTGCATTTATGTTTTTTTCTGGCATAGGGGCGTTTAGGTAAAAAATTCCCATTTGGAAATTTTTTACCTAAACGTCTTAACGGAATGTCAAGTTTGTACTCGTTTAAATTCATTCTTATTTTTTTCCGTAGTCGCCTGTTTTTGCTTTCCTTGTCTTTATTTGAAACCTTCAATAATTTTAGGTTCGGTGAAAGACTAGCTCTGGTTTGCTATTGATAGAATTACGACCGGAAAGAAAAGCAGCGATGATTCGACCAGCCAGCTCAACAGCAGCGTCCCAGGTTTATATGTTACCATCTAGTTTTTGTTACCGAGTGTCTATTTTCAGCTCCGATGGAAGACTTTCTTGGCAGCAAGCTGTTCCAGTGTGATTCCAGTTGTACAGTGTGCTACAAGGTAAACAAGCCGCTGGACCATTCGCCTCGTCAACAAAATGACTGGAGAGTTGAAGAAGTGCCTTTTTTGCTGCTCGTGAATATCTTGAGAAGGTGAGTTTAGGTCTTTTGTGCTTACAATTGACTTATTTTGCGAAGTTTAGTGAATTTAGTTGTGGCATAAGCTTCCGAGTGCTGAAACCAAGCGTCTATTGACCAGCAAATCGAAGAACGATAAGAAGTTGAAGTCTATAGCAGCAGGCTCTGGCGTTATATTTTTCACTCAGGTTCTAGGGGGCCTTCTATTGGAGGGGGGCTTTGTGTCTTCAAACTTTTCGGTGCCGACAAAAATTCAGCCAGAAACAGTTTTTTCACACTTTTTTGCAAGATGTTGGTAAGTATGTGTCTAGGCGACAATGCATTTCATAAAAAATAAACAAAATTTACCTGCAGACTGATATTGATGCCCATGGCTACGATAGAGGAACAACAGCAAATGTTCTCAGACATTTCCAAGCAATACTAATAGTAAAGAAGATTTCAAACGAGCTTTTTCAGCGAATAAATAAAACAACTAGCAAATTTGTTGAAATGGACACTAAGAGGCGGTCAGCAGAGGAATAAGCTGTTTCCATGGACATTCTTAACTAAGAAACGACCTCTTTTTCAGTAGTCCAAGAAATACTACAACTTCTGACTTCTATTGTGTGTATTTTTAAGTGAACAAGTCGAAAAAAATATTTGTTCCTTTTATTATTTCAATAGCTAGAAATTTTATGAGTACAGGCTGTGCCGAAAAGTAAAAATAAAATTGTATCAAAATTTATTATTTTTTGGGTAGAAGGTGATTTGAATGACTTATGCAAAACATTGCGTTGCACCTGACTCCAAAACTTATGCGATGCCCCTACTTTTTCTGCCCGTTGAATTAAAAAGAACAAAAGCCGACTTCAACGTTTTTTTAAACACGGGAAGGGCCATAAACTTTTTTCTTCCATTGGATTTTTAGTACCATATTGTAGCTAAGATACAGGACTTCAAAATGAGCTACAGTCGAACCTCGCTTCAAGGGACCGACCCCGTGACTTTTCCTCGAATTTGATGAAGCAGTAAGTAAAGCGTTGGACTTCAGGCAAGGCGGATAACTTCGCGGACGATAATGATAAGGCACACACGAGTGATATTTCAAATGAAAACTCGAACTGAAAACATGACCAAATGCAATATTCAAATATTTACCGAGTATTGCAATTTGATTTTGGCCCAAATTGAATTGTCCCAAAGTGATTTGGCCCACACTACTCCTGCCCGAAATAAAATACATAGGCTAACTAAAAGACAAAAATATTTAAAACTCTTTTTGCAAAAAAATTTTGCCTTGGAGGAGGAGGTGTGGGTGGTGGATTTTGGTGCGTAGACATTTTCTCAAAAATGAAACTTTTTTCATGCTTTGATCCCCCTTGTTGATTTTTGTGGAAAAATTTTTTAGTTCAAAAAATATGTTTAACCCACACGTTTGAGTCCTTGCTAAGTCTAAGCCAAAATGCGTAAAAATTCGAAAAATCGAAAAAAGTTGAAAAAAATCAACAGGGGGACCAAGCTTCAAATTAAAAAAAAAGTTTCCTCGAGAATGAAAAAAAAGTTTCATTTTCGAGGAAACGTCTCTACACCGTGTGTAGAGGCTTGTGTAGAGGCCTATGGCTTGTTCACGTTCTTCGAGTTCGTGTTCGAGTTCGGATTTTTGGCTACGTGAACACCTTGATCCGATATCGAACTTGAAGTCGCACTCAAACTCGAGGGTGTTCACGTACTTCGAGTTCGAGGTCGAACTTCAACGTGTTTATGTAGACTATGGGTCATAAATAACCAACCCACCCTTCCGTAAATAACCTCCAATAAAATAGCCCACCCCCTCATAAATAACCCGGATTAGTTGGAAGGTTATTTTAAGGAGGTTATTTGAGTTATTTATGGGGTATTTATAGCGGTCCAATATTAATTTGGGTGTGTTCAAATTCGGCCAGTGGACATTTATTATTTGGTTTTAAATAATAATTTTTTATTTAGTTTGCATTTAGTTTTAGTTGTCATAATGAGATTCAAACCCATATACCGTATTATCCCTAATAAGCGCCCCGGGGCGCTTATTTTTCAACCCACCGAAAATCGGAGAAATTTTAGGTTGATTTTTTGGGGCACGACCAAAATCTAAAAAAAGGAATCGGTAGAGCTCGTGGGAGTTAAGAAAATGCAAAAAGCAGCTTTGCAAAATATTTGCTCTGCCCCAAGATACAGACCATCAAAGTAGAGGGGGGGCTTATTAGAGATAATACGGTACTTGTATGCCCATAAAGGTTCTTATCCACATATTTCAAGCCTAAGCCTAGAGCAGCATAATTCCCTATGTAATTATGATTCAGGTAATTATCTGGATAATTGTGGGTAATTATCCAGGAAATTACCCACAATAATTATACCTGAAAATCCACATCAAACTTTTTGACCACCCCGTAGAACTGTATATTCACGTTGAGTTTGTTAGTTTTTGTGTAAGAAGTAAAAGTTTTTGATAAAATATTGTCAATAAATATTTTTGTACTTGTATCCAGGGTTGCCATCGGCAAATGTAAAAAACCTGGCACTGAGTCCAAAAAACCTGGCAAAAACCTCATACATAGTATATCGCAAATATTCAAGCCAAATCGATAATGAAACTTTATTGTACATATTTTTCACTGCGCTTCACTTCTTCCAGCAATTCGTGAGCAATTTCTGTAAAAATATTTTGAAGAAAGTAGCAGTTTAGTACCTATGATTCGGCACTGCAGAATCGCCAGTATGAGCCCAGGATATTTTTAGATGAAGACGGCTGGTCAACAGGCTCTTGCAATAGAATTGGTCGTCGTTCTTTGCTCGCTTCGATGCATTGCCCTTCCATTTCCGAGTATTGCGTGAGAAATTTGGAAAGACCTCTGATTGGTTTTTGTGCGACATTTTTCTGCGCTTTTGAGGAGAGTCAGTATCCGAATTTTCTGTAGACATCTGAAAACTTTAAAAAATTTCTGAAAAAGATGCAACACTGGCAGAAGATAGAAAATGAAGAAATCCTGGCAAAAACTGGTAAATTTCAAAAACCTGGCAAACCTGGCAAACTTAAAAACCTGGCAAAACCTGGTCAAGGTCAAAAACCTGGCAAATGCCCGGTTTTCCTGGTAAAATGGCAACCCTGCTTGTATCAACAGATATTTTTTTTCTGTTTCCAAATGTGACATTTTCCCGTTAAGCAATAACGTAAATTTTCGATTTTTATAAAGGAAGTATTTATAACACGATATTTTACAAGTAAACAAGGTTGTTTACCAACACTTTAACAAAAAGATGCATCTTTTATTATTAGAGGCGACAAGAACACGCGTGACTGATACCACTCAACGCTTTTGTATTTAAATCAGCTAAAATCTTAGAAAAATATGTTTTTTCCTAGTTTTCAATCTTGTGCTTAAAAATAAAAATGAAATTTGTCTTTGGAGCAGTCTTTTTTCTCTTTTTTGCAGTCACTGTGATATTTGCATCTACAAAAAAACCAATTGAAGAAGTGTTGCCTGAAGATGTCCAAAGCATGCCTCCCTCGAACTTATTCAATGCAAGCTTTTTCATCTTTTATTAAAATTAAAACATTTTTATTTTTACAGTTTTGGGCTAAACTGCCTTATATGGGACCTGCTCAAAATCGACTTTTGACCACTTTTTTGAACTTATCAGGTCGTAATTAGTCTAAAATACATGTGATTTTCACGCAGACTATTATTTTAGAAAAATTATTTTGGTCGAGTTTTGATCATCTCTATATAGTATTTGGCATGTGTCCGTCCTACTTTTAATGGATATTTTGACCACATTCAGGCCATTTTTGCTATTTTTCCGATTATTTTCGGCAATGTCTCGACGGAACCCCAAACTTCAGACACCCAGCGTCTTTTTATGCCGAGACCCAGGGAAAATGTCTTCGAAAAAGAAAACTTTGTGGTCCCTCAAAATTGGAGTTGAGGATTTTGGGGTAGGCCTGAGGATGGTTTTTCTGCTTCCAACGATGGCCATTTTTGCGATGTCTCGAAAAGAACGTAGACGTAGATAGACGCGTAGTTTTTCACGATGAATGCACTATCGAAATTTCGAATACTATAGAGGCGCCGATAGGCGCCTGTGGTCCCTTGTTTTTCAATATTTCTTCACTTTATTCGCAAAAATATATAAACCAAAATATTTGTATAATTATAATGTTTTCTGTTACTACCATCTTGTAGTTAAGATGCAGGGCTTTCAAATGAGCCACACCCAATTTAACAATTTTAGATCAAAATGCTTGAGTCCGCAATCAGGTCGACACCCGGGTCGACTCTCGGTCAAGTGTGGGCTTGAGTGTCGACCTGAAAAAAAACCTTTCTATAAATTTTTGACAAGTTTTTGAAAGTCGAGCTCTCACTTTATAGCCAATATAGGTCAACTTTCAAACACCTTTTGAAAATTTTATAGAAAAAGCACACTACCACAAAAATTTCATTTAAAAAATGAACATACCGTATTTCCTCTTCTATTTTTTAAAACCCCCGAAAATCCAAAAATTTGAATTCGATCTCTTCGATCTATTTTCGGGTGCTCAATCGAAATCTAAAAAAATTGAATCGTTAGAGCTCGTGGGAGTTAAGAAAATGCAATGAACAGCTTTCCAAAATATTGACTCTGCTTCGAGATACAGACCCTCAAAGTTGAGGGGGCCTTCTAATAGAGGGGGGGTTCCTACTATTCGAGGAAATACGGCAACTTTAGCGACAATCTAATCTCAAATCGTTCGGAAAGTTTGTCTATTTTTTTAATTAAAATTTTCGGAGTACTGTGTTTTTTTATAGATTTTTTGATCATTTGCTGAAAGTTGGTTGATCATTTTGTAGCTATGAATCTAAGCCAGAGATTTCCTGATATCGATTTTCAGCATCTGATATGATAGTGATATGATATGCGTCCCAAAATTTTCGTCTGCTGTGATGGTGATATGATGTGATACCGAATAGTATCATAGGGCATATCATATCATTTCACTATCATATCAGATTTTATGATATCAGGAAATCTCTGATCTAAGCTACAAAATTCACGGGTCAACTTTATAAAAATAATTAAAATCTACAGAAAAAACACAATGCCGCAAACAGTCTTTTTCAAAAAAAATATGCACGAACTTTTCGGACTACTTAATAATATAAAGATAATTTTGACTTGTTTTTAGGATTTTTTGCAGCGAAAATCCTCGAACTGTGTTCCAAAGAGCTGTTGGAACGACTGCCAACAAAATACTGATTGCAAAAAATACGCAAAATGGTGTGCCTGCTGTCATTGCTAACGATGAAGTTTTTTTCAGATTGTGTCAGAATTTTTGTAACACAAATGATGAATTTTCACCTTTTTTTGTTTTCAACGAATCCATAAATTGACAAGAGAAATCATTTATCAATAAAAAAATTTATTATTCAAGCTCCCTACAACTCGACTGTATTTTGGATAAAAATGGATGGGTCTGCACTCAGGTCAACACTGAAAGCAGACATTTTTATCCAAAATTTTCATTCAGATGTTGCTTGTCATTTTGAGGCACTCATGTACCTGGGGCCCCTTTTTCAGTTAACTGTAAATAATGTGTAAATGTCTCTTAAGTAAGTTTTATACGCTAAAAACAATACAATCGATGTTTTCTAACATTTCTCTTACTAAAAAGTTAGGTTTTCAAGACTCTTGATCGGAAAATGCACATAGAGTCTCTTTTTGCCACGGCCCATGTTGAAAAACATGGTTAGACAGTCTAAATAGTCTTAATTTTATTGTTTTGCCATGAAAGTGGCCCCTTGGCCCGAGGGGGCTTGGAGTTGAGGTGCGCACACCCACATACCTTAGACACAAATCACGAAAGGACATTTTTTTGTAGGCCGCTTTTCGAAGTTCTGTAAACGCAAATCGACTCATTTTTTGACGGCAATCTTTTTCTGTATGAAGTCAAAAACTCAATTTTCACTTGTGCCCCACTGTGGTTCCGGCCTTAACCATCCAGACACCATTTATAGACCATGACCCAAACTTTACTGGGGCTCCAAGCTAAAATTGTGTTTTTGACCTTTTTTCGAAATCGAGTGAGGACAAAAAGTTATGGTTCTCTAAAAATGGCCAGAATTCTTGAATCACTCTGCACTAACAGAATTTATTTAATGAAGGAATGACCTTTACGGAATGACTTTTAATGATCTTTACCGAAATTTCAGTTGAAGCTGCAACAAAAATTTCTCAGTTTTTGATTGAATTCTCGTCAGGCTGAGCAATAAAGCTTTTTATTTTGAAAATTTCTTTGCGATTTTATGGGCCATGCGTATGCATCAGGTCTGGGATCGACTTTTTTTAAAAATCAGAACCAGAAATAAGAATACGAAAAAAGTCAGAAAACCAGAAATAAGAAATTAGAAACCAAAAATCGGAAATCGGTCCCAGCCTTGGTATGTATGTCATAGCCAAGATTGTCCTTTTTTTATCTATTATTCGCAAAATTAATAATTTATTCCCAATCATGTGTCCTGTGCATCGAAACTGTTGTTTTTGAATAACATAAAGTGTCTAGCAAGGTGGTATACTCGACGATTACTTCAGCCAACAGCCGGCTGAGTTGGAAAGATTCTCCTCAGCCTCAGCCGTCAGCCGGACCTGAAATTTCGAGACAAAAAACATTCAAACTTGAAAAAATACGATATTTGAATAATTATTGTCTCGAGAGGAATTCAAATTTTGACGATGAATTTAAATTTTTATGAGCAGTTCTATATGCAAAAAATCAACACTGCTGGACACGAATCCGGTGTCAGATTTGTAGGTTAATCTAGCGTTGAAAAAGTTTTCCGGCAAAATGTTTTTTCAAATATTTGTTAAATTTTTTGAAACGGTAGCTTAACCATCTGAAGGCTTTGTTTTGTTATACTTTGAAGCAGTTCTTGGTGAAGTTTTAGTTGCTTTTTCGAATGGTATCTAGGGTTTGGTAAGAAAGTAGCTGTATCCCACCTAATTTTACGTATTTAATTCAAAAATTGTTATGAAAAAATGACACAATTGTTTCTTCGGACCAAATATTTCACAATTAGTTTTCATAAACCCAATTAGAAAGCTGAGACTCTGCCCTTTCTTACGAGCTATGGATGTCATGCATGTGTGTACAAAATTTTTAACTACCATCTGATTTCCTGAACGTACCCAGGTCCCATTTAATGCCATTCAGAACTTCGTGGAAATCTTGAGCTTAACCGGCTTTTTTGAAAAATGGTTTGTAGTTCCGGATTTTCCACAAAATTCTGCACCAGAACCAGCCTGTATCACAGTCAGGCTTTGGCGTGTTAAGTCAAACTTAAATTCTTTAATATGACCTTTAAACTAACAGTACCTTGTTTTGTAGCTCATTTACTGCACTTTCAGAAAAAAATCTTGAAATTGTATCACTACGATAATTTTGACCTGAAACAGCTGAACTAACCTAACCAATGACTCTAAAAAATACAAAGTTTTGTTTTAAGGCAAACTTCAGGACAGCATATTCCCTAGGTCTAGCTATTCAAACTTTCAATTTGTGACTTATTTAGAATTTATGTATTAGTTTGTAGTAAATTTTCTAAATTTTAAAATAAACAAAATATTTAGCAGAAAAAGTTAGTTTCAGCAATCAAAATAACATTTTTGAAAAAGTCATAGATTTGACTTCTCCTTTTTTAACTTTGCAAATATTTCTGTATCTATATTTGATGACACAAACAAGCAAATTTATTCTCATTTTGTAGCTGAGACATTGAATGTGGTCACTAAAACTAAACATTTAAAAAAATAGGTGAATGAGCCTAGAAAAGTGTTTAGAAGTAAAAAATTTTTTGACAAAAATTTAAAAAAACTATGATACCCTCCATGTTGTTTTCTAGTACAAAAATTCTACAAGTGCGCATTGACGGCCTAATCTCAAGCTAAAAGAGCTAGACCTAGGGTTACGGCAGAATGAGAGGACTAGACATGGGCCTCACAGCCGTTTTTTCAACATCCTTACACTTAAAAAATCTTTATATCGGACGGCGCGCAGAAGCCCTTGACAAAATTTTTATAAATTTTCGTGTTTTTTTCCTCGCATAGTTTCACGGCCAAAAATTTCGGCGCCGGGCACTGGCGCCCAGATTTTGCTAAAATTTTCGGGTGCCGAACCGGCGTTGTCGGCGGCGCCGAAAATTAAAATTTCAAAATAAAAAATTCTTTATTAAATATTTCTTTAAAATAAAACACTAAAATCATATCGTTATCATATTGTTATTATATACAAGCATTGTTTCGCTTTTTAACAAAATTGGACCAGTATTACTTTTGCGACCAGCTGTCAATATACCAGTATGTGTCATAACTCTTCGCGTTTTTTTTCAAATTTTTAGTCAGAATAGATTTTTTTCTTTTTCGCATATTTCTACATTTCTTTCATAGAAAATCATTTGCAAATAACTGTGAAATATTTATTCAAGGCAACGCATAACATATTTCATAACAGCAACTATCATTCATCAAAATAATTTCCTTCGGCCTCAACAATTTTCTCCCATCTTTCCTGCAGCTTTGAAATCCCTTTAACAAAAAATCCGGCCGGTCTTGAGCGCACAAGGCCTCGAGGCATCTAAAACATGCTTAATTTGGACACAAGCCACATTTCAATGAAAAATGAAGAATTTTAATGAAGAAATGTGCGAAAAAGAAAAAAATCGATTCTGACTAAAAATTTGAAAAAAAAACGCGAAGAATTATGACACATACTGGTAGATGTTATACTGAACATGCGTTCTGACAAGACATATTTTTGTTAGGATAAACAAATAATTGTGTTAGAAAAAAATAATAAAAATTTGTTGCAGAAAAAATCCCACCTTGAAATTTGCAAAAAAGGAGAATAAAATCACTTTTTGAACAAAATCTGCGCCGACATAAAAAGATTCGGCGCTGGCGCCGACGCCCTCTTTTGACTGAAATTTGTGAGGCGCCGAACCGGCGCCTGCGCCCGTACAACTATGCGCACGAGTAGGGTTGGCCCCGGTGTCGGTCCTCTTTTCCTTCCTCCTCCCTCGAATCTATTTTCCTTATAGCTCTCCTGCACGTATCCCGTCCCGCATCGAAAAATTGGTATACCGTCACCGTATCTTTCCCTCACGCAAATCCCCTTACGGTTAATTTGGCTCTATCCGGTTTTCGGTTACCGCATAACCTCTATTAATTAGACATATCTAATTATTTTTTAATACACCTCGGTGGGGGCCTCATTATTAGAGGGGGCCTCATTATTAGAGGGGACCTAATTATTTTTCAATACCCCTGAAGTGAGCCTCAAATTGGCGCCAAAAAAATTATGCCTGAATTGCCGCGTTTTTTCTTCATGTTCTTTCAGATTTCCATTCCCAGTTTCCTCATCTCTATCATATCCAATCAAGATCTTTTAGATGTCCAGCAACAGCGAGAGCGAAGTCGAAGAGCTGCAGTTGCATCACGACGAGGGCGCGCCAGTCAACCGAAAGAGGAAGAGGAATAACGAGGCGGCGACGAAGCTCGAGGCAATCATGTGGGCACGCGCAAACTCCATCCGCTCGGCTGCAAGGAAGTTCAAGGTCACCAGAAGTGTTGTCCAGCGCTGGATGAAGCAGGCGAATGATCTCAATCATCAAGTGTAGGTTTCATGTCTAGCTCAGCATTCCAGAGTTTCTGAATTGGATTTTTAGGAACACTACGGCTCGTGGAGGTAAGCGAAAGAGGCTCGGTGGAGGAGGGCGCCCAGTTCTACACCCGGATCTCGAAGTGGAGCTGGTTGAATGGATGAAGGAGGTCAGAGAAAACAAGCGGATCGTCTCCAGGAACATCATCAGGAACAAGGCCGATGAACTTTTCCACGGAACCGACATCAAGGTAGGAATTTGAATGTTGGCTTTATAAACATGGTTTACAAATTACTGTTAGATCTCCAACAGATGGCTCGAGAAGTTCCTGCTGCGCCACAACTTTTCCCTTCGACGTGTTGGATCAGCCGCGCAGAAGCCACCGGAGAAGTACGCCAAAGTGGTCGCCAGGTTCATCGTCTACGTGGAGCAGAGGCGCAGGGAAGTTCAATTCACCCAGATGATTGCCATGGACGAGACGGGCGTGTGTCCAAAATCGGTTAGTCGACTGTGAACCACCCTACTCGAATTGTGCATGTATCACCAAGAAGCTCAACCCCAAGCTCCAACCTAAGAGACTAAAAAATAATCCGACTTCTTCCTTTTGTTTATTTCATTTTTTTAAAAGTGCTTATTTACCCACAAAATACGCAAGTTTTCCATCTTTTTATTTCCTTCTGCTAACACGTCAACACTCTTTTTTCAAGATAAACACTTGCAGTCATGCAAAAAATAAACATTTTACGCAAATTTATCTCTATTTTCACAGCCCATCAAGTCCAAAAAATTATATTTTTCCCACACATTCGCGAAATTCACGCTATTCCCATGAGAATGTCGACCTTTTTGCTAAATCCCAAGTTATTTAACTACTAATTTTAAGGAAAAGGCGTAATCCAGCAAACAGATTAAAAAGAATAAAACCAACCCTAAAAAATCCTCAAGTTATTTTCTAAGCCACAAATTTTGCGAATTTTCCATTTTTCCTCGGTCTTGGATTATTTCCTCCATTTAATTGGCTTTTTTGAACAACTAGTTGTGGAGTGGGTGATTAACACCTCAAGCTTTTGCCACTCCACCACCTAAATTTAATTTAATAAGCTTGGGATTGGCTGGTGTATGTGTGCCTTCAACAGGAAATGAATGCAGGAGAAGATTGGCTTCCAGGAACACAGGCACGGCACACCAAAATTCTACTCTCTTTGTTGGCTGGCTATTAAAAAAACACCGGATAAACAACAATTATTATTATTTGTGGTGGTGGTGTGCGAAAGTGTATGTTGTCTGGATAGCGCTTTTAGAAGGGCACTTTTGAGCTACGATTCTTGGTCTCCTTGGTTTTGTGGTGGTTTAGGAAAAGTGACCAATTAGCAGACTTTGTATTTTATTTCAAAAATTATGACTGCTGTTTAATTTTTGTTCTACATATAATGAAGATGGTCTCAATCACTGTGAATTCAACTCTGATTATGGATTTTTAACCGAATTTTTAACTTTAGATTTTCATCGTGGTCAATAATTTGCAGAAGCATCAGCGACATTGGCCCTGTTCATAGTCGGGGCCAACTTTTTCATATTCAAAAACTGTCAATATTTTTCTTAAAATTTTTTTATTTTGATATTTATGACCCTAGAGCAACTTTTTGAGCTATACACGAAAATTTTTACAGTGTTTCCGAGTGATTTATAAATATTTGACGTATAAAAATCGGTGGGTGAAAAAATTGAGGGGTCAACTAAGGGGTCAACATTTGCTAAAATTTTGTAGAGACAATATTTTGAACTTCTGTTAATGCCATATTGTAGAGCTCAAAAAGTTGAGTGGAGGTCACAAATATCAGATTTGGCACAAAAATTGCTATTTTAGCACTTTTGAAAAAATTTGACCACTAAAAAGTTGAGGGGCCAACTCGACTATGATTACAGCCAATGCGTTCTTTTTCTCTTTGTGAAAGACAACAAGACCAGCGGTGCTAGGCAGCTGAAGAAGACTTCTGGAGTGTGGTGTTTGCAATGGCTGAAGCGCCAATGGCCTGAGCATCTCATCGAGCATTTTGTTGAGTCATAGTCTATGAGATTCACGGCTTAAGATTTGTGGTTCGATAAAGCAGTGAGCGAATCATAGTTGATCGTTGCCGCCGCCGCCAGCCGGCGCTGCGCCGCCGGCGGCAAAATAAAAAGCACCGCCGGCGGTGGCGGTGGCGCCGGCGGCGAATATGAGGGCGGCTTGGTGGCGGCGGCGGTGGTAGACTAAAAGCGACGGCGGTGGCGGCGGTGGCGGCGCACGGAGGCGACGGCGGTGGCGGCGGCGGCGGTGGCGGCGGAGGAAACAGGAGGCACGCTGGCAGGTTGGCGTTATGGCAAAAACTTTGTAAGTTCTTTGATTGCGCAAAAGTGCACTATTTTCAAATGTCATAATTTCAGATTTTTTAAAATATCAACTGACAAATAGTCAGAATAAATGGCTGAGAACGAACAAGAAAGATAACTAAATACAAAATTTTCTAAATTTTTTCTTTTTCTTGTAAGTCTTTTGCATTTGGTTGAGATATAGATCAACAGATTATTTTGCAATGCCGTTTATCTCTTTAGCTTTCAAGGAATTGAACGTGAAGAAGCACTTTCGTGAACGTAACCAGTTGCTGCGTCTCGAGCATTCAACGTCAAATGTTTTTAAAATGTTGTTTTAATAGCACCAGCATTTTGTTCTATACAGGTAATCATTTACAGCTTTTTTCACTGACTTTCGATAAAAGCCACTGGGAAAACTTGATACTGCACAAGAGAACATTTTTTCAATGAAATAAATTTGATGATTTCATAGGCACCTGTAATCCATGGGACTTTGGAAAGCCAGAATCGAGGTGAAATACAAATAACTTTAGTGAGTTTATTAATATGACTTCATTTTTTAGACATATTCCTCGATTTCTCAGATGGCTTAGGCTTAGGCTTAGGCTTAAATGGTCATCTTATTAAAATATGAAAACTAGATAACTGGTTCATTCACTGTAGTCTTATACTAATAAAACTTTTTTTTTTTTTTTGACGTTAACGCAATAGCCGGCGGACCGCTGGCGGCGGCAGCCAAAATATAAGGTGCGTTGGCCGGCGGCGCTAGCGGCGGAAAAGTGGCGTCGGTGGTGGCGGCGGTGGCGAAATTTAGCAGAATTTTTACGCCGTTGGTGAGCGCCGGCGGCGGCGGTGGTGACGGCGGCGCCGCCGGCGGTGGCGGCGGTGGTGGTGGTGGTTTTTAAAAATGCCCAACTATGGAGCGAATCACTGGCACTTAAAGTTAGGGTTGCTGAATAGTTAACTCTTTCGAGAATATTCTCGGATTTTTAAGAAAAATGCACTTTTTAAGTTCTTTATAAGAGATTCTGCGCGCAATTCTGCGTGAATCGTGCCTCAGCGTGGTCAATTTGATTTGAACACGCTTTTAAATTTTAGTCACGGTCGAATTTCAAATTCCACTCGAGACAACAAACATTCAAATGCAGTCAAACCTCGATTCAACGGCCCCCACCTCTGGTTCGTTCCCGCCTTGGGTTCGACACCTTTTTTACCTCAATTTTTCAAGTGTTTTATCAGTTTTGTTTTCACAGACTTGTCCAAAATATCGCAAGGATTCCGACTTTGCCGATCACTTTTCCAAAATCAAAAATGTTTGCCTCTAAAAAAGCAAAACCTTGATTTAACGGCCCGCTAATTTTTTTAAAACGAGGTTTTGCTTTTTTAGAGGTGAAAATTTTTCATTTTTGTAAAACGATCGGCAAAGTCGGAATCCTTGCGATATTTTGGTCAAGTCTGTGAGAACAAAACTGATAAAACACTTGAAAAATTGAGGTAAAAAAGGTGTCGAACCCAAGGCGGGAACGAACCAGAGGTGGGGGCCGTTGAATCGAGGTTTGACTGCATTTGAATGTTTGTTGTCTCGAGTGGAATTTGAAATTCGACCGTGACTTTAAAATTTTAAAAGCGTGTTTAAAATCAAATTGACCACGCTGAGCACAAATCCGGTTTCAGAATTGAGGATTGGCCGAGAGTTTGCGAGTTTTTTTACCCATTGTGTTCAGCGTGAAATTCTGCACGAAATTCATAGTTCAGCACTAGGGATGGGACGGAATTCCGATTTCCGTCTTTCGATTTCCGATTTTCAGCACTTTTTTCCTTCCAATGCCCGAAAATGGGTCGAATTTCGGAAGTTTCGGATGAAAATATTAACCGAAATTCGAAAATTTTCAGAAATTTTTAAATTCCATTTCACTTCGATTCGGAAATTCTTCCGGTTCCGATTTTTGTTCCGACTAGTAATCCTGTTCAGCACATACAACATTTTCCGTGTTAAAATGGGTAGCGTATAGCGCAATTGAGTGGGTGGCGTATTCAGTAAGTGCCCTCCAAGTTTTCCTCATTTATATTTTGGTCATTTTTTAGAAAAACCTAATTATAAATAAAATTTGAGCAAAATCTGCAAAGTACTAGAAAAACTTTTTTTAGATTATTATTTTTTATTTCCAGGCCTCTCCATTTTGTGGTTATCTGAAACATCCACAACATTTTTGCTAATCTAGAAAACTGACTAAGTAATGCTAAAAGGGTAGCTTGAACCAAGAGTAAGCATAATTGGACTGACTTCTAAAATAGAGTAAATCCTATTTTAGGAATCCTATTACCGGCATCACCATTATCTTTGTCTCCCTACCCAGAATAATCTTTGTGGCGACTATTTATGTCAGTACTGCTTCCTTCTAAATTCAGTTTCAAACAGAGATTTTAGTATTCTTTAGTTTTTAGAAATTACTTGGTTGTTTTTATATTTCGCCGTATTATGCCTAATTTCTATCAAAGGGTGATCATTTTCAGCACTTCGAAAGTTGGAAAATTTTTTGAAGGTTATTAAACCGCACCTCCCAACCCCCTCAACACACCCAACACCGCGCCCTCTCCCTTCCTTCCCCCACCCAACCCCCTCATCACACCCAACACCGCGCCCTCTCCCTACCTTCCCCCCACCCAACCCCCTCAACACACCCAACACCGCGCCCTCTCCCTACCTTCCCCCACCCAACCCCCTCAACACACCCAACACCGCGTCTCTTCCTACCTTCCCACCCAACCCCCTCAACACACCCAACACCGCGCCTCTCCCTACCTTCCCCCACCCAACCCCCTCAACACACCCAACACCGCGCCCTCTCCCTACCTTCCCCCACCCAACCCCCTCAACACACCCAACACCGCCCTCTCCCTACCTTCCCCACCCAACCCCTCAACACACCCAACACCGCGCCCTCTCCCTACCTTCCCCCACCCAACCTCTAACACACCCAACACCGCGCCCTCTCTCCCTACCTTCCCCCACCCAACCCCCTCACACCCAACACCCGCGCCCTCTCCCTACCTTCCCCCACCCAACCCCCTCAACACACCCAACACCGCGCCCTCTCCCTACCTTCCCCCACCCAACCCCCTCAACACACCCAACACCGCGCCCTCTCCCCCTACCTTCCCCACCCAACCCC
>JAMRYI010001529.1:0-20962 GCA_029231635.1 Ditylenchus weischeri | reverse complement strand
ATTGTCTCATCTGTCACTGCCCAAATTGTCAAAGTTTGGAATGAATTTTGCTAAATTTGGGCTACAGCAGGGGTTCGATCGAATTTCTAAAGTAAAGGCATCTAGCGTCAAAAATAAAGGCAATTTAAAGGAATTTTCACCAAAATAAAGGCAACTTAAAGGCATGTTGTCCCTATGCTTCAAACCCGACAAAAATCAACAAAAAAAACAAATTTATTGACGAACAACATATTTCTCTCCCCCCTTTCCTGCTTTCAACAACTCTTTCTGCCCAAGAAAGTAGTCATAACTTTCATAACATTCGTCAAAATGTGCCTTTAGTTTCAAAAAAAATTAAAGGCAAAATTTTCAAATTAAGGGCAATGCCTTTAATTAAGGGATATAATCGGACCCCTGGGCTACAGTCGACGCTCTCTATAAGATACACCCCTAGAGTTCGTTCCCGACTTGAGTCCGACGCTTTTTTTAACCTGATTTCTGAAATGTTTTGCCACATGTGATTCGTCACCTAGTCGGAAATAGCGATTCCGATTTACCGATCATTTAGCAATCGACAATAGTTTTGCCACAGACCCGCGACGCTCTCTATAAGATACACCTTTAAGATTTAGGTGTGTATTTATAGATAGCGTCGCGGGTCTTACTGGCAAAACTATTGTCGATTGCAAAAACGATCTGTAAAATCGGAATCCTTGCGATATTTCCGACTAGACTAACGAATCACATTTGGCAAAAAATTTCAGAAATCAGGTTAGGTTCTTTTCGGTTATCCGGACCCCACCCACCCTTTGTGTAGTTCTAAATGTCAACAAAATACCTTGCGATACAAAAATATAAGTACTTTTTTATTGCTTTTCCAATATTAGTTTTATTATTAATCTTTAGATAAATTTAGTATTTTAAAGTTTTGGCAAAAATAAAATAAAATATTGGGTGGGGTCCGCATAACCGAAAAGAACCTCATGTTAAAAAAAGGTGTCGGACCCAAGGCGGGAACGAACTTTAGGGGTGTTTCTTATGGAGAACGTCGACTGTAGGGGATTGCGAAAACATTTTACCTTAATATTTTCTTTTTTATTACAGTCTAGTCTCGTTTATCCGACACCCCCTCAAGTTCGTTCCCACCTAGGGTGCGACACTTTTTTTTAAGCCAATTTTTAAATTGTTTTTCCATTTGTCTTTGGTTGTTTTAGTCCGAAATATCGCAAGGATTCTGACTTTGCCGATCGTTTTTCCCAAATCCTTTTACGTTGCCATAAAGACCCACGGCTCTCCTATATCCGACACCTGATTTTTAAAAAGAGGTGTCGGATAATGGCTTTATGGCAACCTGAAAAGAATTTGGAAAAACGATCGGCAAAATCAGAATCCTAGACTAGACTGGCGAATCACATTTGGCAAAAGACTTCGAAAATAGAGCTAAAAAAAAAGTGTCGGACCCTAGCTTGAGGAGGTATCGGATAAACGAGACTAGACTGTATTTCTTTCCGCGGTCTTTATTAATTTCATGTGCTAATTTGTTAAATTTGTTGTTCAAGTCAACTTTGTTTCATTATGCTGAAAATTTTTGCGCGTTTTTAAATTTTCAAGTTCTAGTAAAACTATACTCCTTTTGCAGATTATGGCTGCGCCAGCTTGTCGTGGCAAAGATTCTACTATTGAGCCTTCTTCTTCTGGCGCCACCACAAATTCAGCAAGCAATACAAAAAGGAGTCGTTGGCAGCCGGTCGCTGACAACAAAAGCAGTGGAATAAGTGATAGGAATCCGTCTTTTTCCAAAAGCAGCAACACTAATTCCGAATCTACTAAATATGCTAAAAACCACAACAACAACCACAGTCACAATATTCCACCCCTAAAACAGTGCGCTAATCCTGCTGTCCACACCAATCCTTTTGAATTCTTACTACAACAACATTCTGCTGCCAATTTTCCAAATCCAATCAATTTCAACCCTCATAATATAGGTATGTTTATCCAGATTTAAGCCAAACTTCGTTTTCCGGTAATCTCCCAAAATCGTACCGCATGTCCCAAATATTTCGGCGGATTTGAAACGGCTATAACTTTTTTTAAAAGCAAAATTTCGACATTCTGTTTTTCATAATTATTTTTTCTTGATGGGCATTTTTGTTTTCTCCATCTAACTGGAAATTTTTTTTTGAAAAAATTTCACTTTTTTGCCTTGGTCCCCCCTGTGGTCGTAATTTTGGTTCATTGGACTAAGGCTTAGGCTTAAGAAGGATTTTGTTGTTTCTCGTTCAAATTGTTGTTAATTTTGTTGGGAGTGATTATGTTCAATAAAATGTTATGGTCCAAGTTGCCTTACCTTTTGCCTTACTTTGTATTCATGTTTTTGTGCAAAAAAAGATGAAAGTTGCCTCAAAAATCGCCTTAGTCCAATGAACCAAAATTACGACCACAGGGGGGACCAAAGCAAAAAAAAAAAATTTTTTCTCAAAAAAAATTTCCAGTTAGATGGAGAAAACAAAAGTGCCCATCAAGAAAAAATAATTATGAAAAACAGAATGTCGAAATTTTGCTTTTAAAAAAAGTTATAGCCATTTCAAATCCGCCGAAATATTTGGGACATACGGTATTTTAACCACTTTTTGAGACGTTTTAGGCACTGAAACGTACAGAAAACGTGTTTTTAGGTGGCGGAAAGAAATTAGCAGAATTTCTTTTTCTCGAAAAATCGACTTTTTGACCAAGATATCTGAACGTAACGAAGAAAATGAGAATTTTGGGCAAAATTTTTTTTCGGAAAATGTCTTTCCACCACCTGAAACTCCATTTTTCATACGTTTCACAGCTTGAAACGTCTGGGAAAGCAGTCAAAACACAATTTGGGGAGGAATTCCTGCCCAGATTTATCCTAATATTGCGTCTATACGCATTGTCTACTGTATTTCCTTCATTCCCAAAATCGGGAATTTCCTAAATTATTCTCGCCTTATAACAAGTTTTGTTTTTGAACACAACATATGTTATATACCAAAATGTAGCGCAGATTCCCAGCTACATTTTGGTACATAACATACGTTGCGCCTAAAAACAAAAACCTGGTATAAAAGGCGGAGAATGAATTTAAGAAATTTCCGATTTTGGGAGGGCGCTATTAGAGGAAATACGGTAGTCGAACCTGGATGAAGTAGCCGCTAAAGTTCGTTCCTGACCAAGATCCCACGCTTTTTTGGCTCATAATTTTGAAGGCTTTTGCTGCATTTCATTCGTCTTTTTAAAAACGGGTCGAGACCATACTTGGACACGCAAAAAAAAGAGCGGCAGCGGCGGCGGCGAGCTGCCAAAAAAACAGCGGCAGCGGCGAAAAAAGCGGCGGCGGCGGCAGCGGCGGGTCGAAAATGAGCGGCGACGCTAGCGGCGTGTGAAAAAATCTCATTTACTATTTTATTTAAAAAATTTGAGTCTTTTATTATGAAAATTATGTAATTCAAACTAATAGAAACTTTTTTTAATCTAAGTGTTTAGTAATTCTGAATTTTGTAATGCAGTTTTGTAACGCAAAAAAATAAAATATAAAAAAATTATTTGAAGGTTCAAACAAGTGGCGAAAGCAGCGACGGCAACTAAAAGAAAAGCGGCGGAGGCAGCGGCGGAGATAAAAAATTGAGCGGCGGCGGCAGCGGCGGCTGAAAAAAGCAGCGGCGAGCGGCGCGGCGCCGCCCGTCCAAGTATGGTCGAGACCCAAGGTTTTTACGGCAAAATTGTTGCCCAAGTACGAGAACAACTGGGACAGTCGGAATTCTCGCAATTTTAGACTGCAATTAGATGGTGACAGGGCCCTGGTTTCAGAGCCCTGGTCCAGGGCCCTGGTCGGTAAAATTCTTACCCTTGGTTTCAGAGCCCTGGTCAAGGGCCCTGGTCGGTAAAATTCTTACCCTTGGTTTCAGAGCCCTGGTCCAGGGCCCTGGTCGGTAAAATTTTACCTTGGTTTCAGGGCCCTGGTCCAGGGCCCTGGTCGGTAAAATTCTTACCCTTGGTTTCAGAGCCCTGGTCAAGGGCCCTGGTCGTCAAAATTTAAACCCTGGTTTTAACCCTGGTTTGAACCAGGCCCTTGCAAAATATTTTTGAAAAGTATACATAAATAAAATTAAATTGACGCCATGTTTAAAAATATATTTGTCAAGTTGAGAGTTACTTAGCTTGACACTTGATGAGATTCTCAACCTCAACTCGTCCTCTCTCACTCTCCCTTTAATAATGCTCATTTTCGGGGCCCTGGTCAAGGGGCCCGTATGAGTTCGAGCACAAACCCTGGTTCAAGGCCCTGGTGCTAACAATGGCGAAACCCCGACCCTGACCCTGGTATTTTATTTTAGTTACAACCCTGGTTCAAGGGCCCTGGTGCTAACAATGGCGAAACCCTGACCCTGACCCTGGTATTTTATTTTAGTTACAACCCTGGTTCAAGGGCCCTGGTGCTAACAATGGCGAAACCCCGACCCTGACCCTGGTATTTTATTTTAGTTACAACCCTGGTTCAAGGGCCCTGGTTTTGCTAACAATGGCGAAACCCCGACCCTGACCCTGGTATTTTATTTTAGTTACAACCGTGGTTCGGGGCCCTGGTTTTGCTAAATCTGCATCTCTAACTGCAATGACGAATAAAATTCAGCAAAAGCCTTTAAAAATCGAAGGAAAAAAGTGTCGGACCCGGAACGGACTTGAGAAAGCATCTGGCAGACAAAAACAGTATCAAAAATTAGCATTTTTCGTGTTTTTGACTTTTCTAAGTCCCTATAAGATTGGAGCACCAAATAATTCCCCAGTTAGCCCCCTTTCAAAATTTTATTCCTATCTGCGATCGGCACGCACTTTTGAGTAAACGCTCAATTTTACAGATCCCCTACGTTCGCTGCAAGCCAATCCAGCCGTCATGCAACAAATCCTTGCGGGCGCCTTTCCCAGTGTGTCGAGTGGCAGCAATGGCCTGCTGCAGAACATGCAATCTTTGATGACTTCGAGTGCTTCCACTCAGTCAATCATGGTCTGTTTCCTTGGATTATTCAATTTTGATTTGATAACCAAATGTCAAAGGGGGCCGACCAGCGTGTCCAAATTGGATGCACAGATCATTTCATAATTTCATATCCTTCTTATGCCTTTTTTATTATTACCTTACTAATCAGTCGAAAATTTCAAAGAGAACAAATAAACTATTAGATTATTATTATAATGAACGAATCTTTTTTTTTGAAAAATGCACTAGCCTCTCTTACATGTCCTCCTTCTAAAAGCATTCAAAATATTGGTTTTTCCGGTGTATTAGAACCTGAAACGTGTAAAAAACAGGTTTTCGCGGTGCCGACCGACCATTTTTAAGAAAAAATGATTTTTCTCCAAAATTAGAATGTTTGCTTGGTGGAGGTAGAATACCCTTATGTAAAACAAAAAAAGGTATCAGGCTACCCTCCAATACCTTCACCTTGGCCCCCAAGCATAAACAAAACAAGGTATCAGGCTACCCTCCAATACCTTCACCTTGGCCCCCAAGCATAAAAACAAAACAAGGTATCAGGCTACCCTCCAATACCTTCACCTTGGCCCCCAAGATAAAACAAAACAAGGTATCAGGCTACCCTCCAATACCTTCACCTTGGCCCCCAAGCATAAACAAAACAAGGTATCAGGCTACCCTCCAATACCTTCACCTTGGCCCCAAGAGCAAAACAAAACAAGGTATCAGGCTACCCTCCAATACCTTCACCTTGGCCCCCTAAGCATAAAACAAAACAAGGTATCAGGCTACCCTCCAATACCTTCACCTTGGCCCCTACATAAAACAAAACAAGGTATCAGGCTACCCTCCAATACCTTCACCTTGGCCCCCAAGCATAAACAAAACAAGGTATCAGGCTACCCTCCAATACCACCTTGGCCCCTAAGCATGAAAACAAAACACATCAGGCTCCTCCAATACCTTCACCTTGGCCCCAGCATAAACAAAACAAGGTATCAGGCTACCCTCCAATACCTTCACCTTGGCCCCCTAAGCATAAACAAAACAAGGTATCAGGCTACCCTCCAATACCTTCACCTTGGCCCCCAAGCATAAACAAAACAAGGTATCAGGCTACCCTC
The DNA here is from genome assembly GCA_029231635.1 of Ditylenchus weischeri. NCBI lineage: Eukaryota > Metazoa > Nematoda > Chromadorea > Rhabditida > Anguinidae > Ditylenchus > Ditylenchus weischeri. The sequence continues at coordinate 14,857 of JAMRYI010001529.1, read as the reverse complement.
CATACCTTCACCTGGCCCCCAAGATAAAACAAAACAGGTATCAGGCTACCCTCCAATACCTTCACCTTGCCTCAAGCATAAACAAAACAAGGTATCAGGCTACCCTCCAATACCTTCACCTTGGCCCTCAAGCATAAACAAAACAAGGTATCAGGCTACCCTCCAATACCTTCACCTTGGCCCCCAAGCATAAAACAAAACAAGGTATCAGGCTACCCTCCAATACCTTCACCTTGGCCCCCAAGCATAAAACAAAACAAGGTATCAGGCTACCCTCCAATACCTTCACCTTGGCCCCCAAGGCAAAAGTTCTGGTCGGCCGCCACTGAAAAAAACATGCTTCTGGAAGGAGGACATATGAGGAAGTCCTGCCTATTTTTTGAAAAATGGAAGTGCTTATTTCCATTTTGAATCGAAAAGCAAAATATTAGCAAAAATTTCGAAAAAAATCGTAAAAAAGCTTATCGACCCTTTCTCTTCTTAACTTATCTAGAAAACCCCAACTCAATTGCAGGAGTCTGCCGTAGCCGCAATGAACGCTAGCAATAAGCTGAATGTGTCTAACATTAATATTCCCACCTCCATGGGCTCTGGACTGCTCTCGTCCAACAGTCTGTTTGATCTCATCAATGGCACAAATACAGGACCTGGACCTGCTAATAGTCTGTTGCAGCCCAGCTATAGCCATCTCAACAATGTATGTACAGTCGACTCTCGATAACCCGCCACCCTCTCAACCCTCTCGCCTCGGGTCCGACACTTTTTTCCCTCAATTTTTGAAAATTTTTGCCTAATGTGATTCGTCAGTCTAGTGCAAAAGATTGCAAGGATTTTGATTTCGCCGATCATTTTGAAAAATGTTAAAACTTTTGCTAATAAGATCCCTGCCTCCATCCGTGATAAACCGCCACCCTATTTTGAACGTAGAAACCCATAAATAACCCCCATAAATAACCCCATAAATAACCCCATAAATAAATAACCCCCGGCAAAATCGGAATCCTTGCGATATTTCGCATCAAGCTGACGAATCATATTCGCCAAAATTGTTCAAAAATTGAGGTAAAAAAGTGTCGGACCCTAGGCAGGAAGGAACTTGACGGGTGGGGAGGGGATGGCGTGTTATCGAGAGTCAACTGTAGTAGATAAATTTAGCCCATTTGAATCAAGCACTAAATAATGAAACTTCACGGGCAAGCTGGCACTGTACACTTTTTCGATGCGTATTTTTCAAAAATAATTTCAGCCCGTCGAAGCCTAGTTAAGAGGATACTGAGGAGCAATTCTGGAACAACCACCTCCCCCCAAGCAGTTTGCCTTAGTCCCCCAAGTTGATTTTTTTAGAAAAGAAAACTTTTGCTTTTTTCTTTGGTTCTGCTGTTTTTTTTCCTATGAAATTGTAGAATTTAAAAAAGCAGATAATACTCAAGAAAAAAACCAAAAAAAATTCGAAAAAATTGGCTTAAGGTACCAAGGCAAACTGCTTGTGTGGGTGTTCCAGAATGGACAATACTAGAGATGGAGGATGGCCTATTCCGGGACGGGACAAAATTTTTAGCAAAATTTTTCGGGACGGGACACCGGGACGGGACAACCTACAAATCTGTTCCGGGACGGGAATCCGGGACCGAGTGAAATTCCGGGACGGGGGACTGGTTTTTCCGGTCGGGACGCAAAAGCTCGAATTTGACATACCAGTTAATGAAATGACAATGAGAAATTCCTCGGAAGGGAATGTTGTTGATACGGAAGGGTTTTCACGGTCGAGAAATGAATTTGATACACTCGTTTATTCTCATATAACAAGTACAAGAAAAGGGTACTAGATCAACACTTTGTTCAAGAACATCAACAGATAGAGTTTTTAGATAACATAATTTTAGCGCCAGTTCCGGGACACATTTTAAAAATCCGGGACGGGACAATAAATATGGAAACCGAAAAATTTTCCTGACGGGGACGGGACAAGGGTCAAATTTTTTTCGGTCGGGATAGCGGGACGGGACAATCGCATGAAACTCCACCGGTCGGGACGGGAATGTCCCGTCCCGTCCCGCCTCCATCTCTAGACAATACTCTTTTCTCCGACTAATTTTATATTTGCTTTTTTCTTTCAATTCTTGCATGAAATTTTCAAAACTTTTAGCATCATAGTGTAGCTTGGGATCTCCGCTTTCTAAAGAGCTATTGCACTGAATAATTTTAGAAATGTAGAGATTTAGGAGTGTTAAGGAAATAACAGTTAGTTCATTCAAACTCTTAAACCTCTACATTTCTGAAATCATTTAGTGGAGTTTGATATCTCTTTAGAAAGCCTTGATCCTGGGCTACACGATGACACTTTTTGCACTTTTTTAAATACAAAGTCGAAAGAAACAAAAGCATATAAAAAATTCACGGAAAAGGAGGAATGTTAATTTTTTTTAATTTAAAATGTCAATTTTCTGGGCTATTCTTATTGACTTGTATTATAGCTGGGTGGCAGCAACAGCACCACCAACTTGTCAACTATGGAAATAATAGCACAGTTATTTAACAACCAGCCGAGTACCCTTCCAGCCATCAACCCTCTGTTCCTGCGACCCACCATTCCTCAACCTGCGCCGTCATTGGTGCAGAAACCAGCAAAACAGGAGAAGCCTAGTATACTGGCAACTCCACCACCCCCTAGACAGGAATATAAGAAGTTGGCTCCACCTCCTCCACCGCCTACTGCTCCTGAATATGGTGTCCAGGTACAGTTCCAGGTATATTAAAAAAATGGCAGAGAATGTCAACACAAATCAATTTTTAAATGATAGTTAACTGTGAGCTATAGTTATTTGTGATGGTGGCGAGACCATTCTCGACCGACAATTTTCAAATTTTCGACACAGTTAATTCAATTGACTTGTATTATAGCTGGGTGGCAGCAACAGCGCGGTGGCAGCAACAGCGCGGTGGCAGCAACAGCGCGGTGGCAGCAACACCGACCATTTTTAAGAAAAATTATTTTTCTCCAAAATTAGAATGTTTGCTTGGTGGAGGTAGAATACCCTTATGTAAAACAAAACAAGGTATCAGGCTACCCTCCAATACCTTCACCTTGGCCCCCAAGGCAAAAGTTCTGGTCGGCCGCCACTGAAAAATACATGTTTCTGGAAGGAGGACATATGAGGAAGTCCTGCCTATTTTTTGAAAAATGGAAGTGCTTATTTCCATTTTGAATCGAAAAACAAAATATTAGCAAAAATTTCGAAAGAAAATCGTAAAAAAGCTTATCGACCCTTTCTCTTCTTAACTTATCTAGAAAATCCCAACTCAATTGCAGGAGTCTGCCGTAGCCGCAATGAACGCTAGCAATAAGCTGATAACAAGCACAGTTAATTCTTGAGCACAGTTAACCATAAACACCATTTTCAACAGATTATGCCGACGATGGTCAACTGTAGCATAGAATTAGCTACAGCTCACAGTTAATTCTTGAGCACAGTTAACCATAAACACCATTTTCAACAGATTATGCCGACGATGGTCAACTGTAGCATAGAATTAGCTACAGCTCATAGTTAACTCCAAACTATAGACTACTGCAGAAAAAATCACACCGCATAAAAACTAAAAAATTGAACATGAGTCTACCGTAACTAAATTTTCAGAGCTCAGCCTCCAGGATGCCCGCCAACCTGATGGACTCTCCAATGGACATTGACATGGACGATGAGGATGAGCCTTCCAACTCAACCACCCTAAATGGTAGCGATGGCGACAAGAAGGCGAGCAAGGAGAGCAGGAGTGCCACAGTTAAGCTGGCAGATGCAGCCATGAAAGCTGCTTTAAAACCATACTTTGCGTAAGCCCATACAATTCCAGTGGTCCAACTTGACTAATCCAATTTACTTTTGCAGCAAAAGACTTATCTCCAAAGACGAGTACAAGGACATAATGAAGAAGGGGGTCAGCAAGTTGCGCAACTGTGAGTCCTTAAAACAGGCCAAGGTGGACCGGTTTGTGAAGCAGTATGTGGATGTGGCTATATCAAAGCGAACTAGATCCAAATAAAATCTATGGGTTTGGTTTTAATAGATTGTTTGCTAAAATCATACAGTCAATTTTTTCTTTCGTCAATCACAAATAAAAGATAATTATTACACAAAGGAAACTTCTGACTACATCATGAAATGAATGCAAACACAGTTGAGTGCCGTTCCTTGCCGTTCTGAGGCCACTCAGAGTTAATTTTTCGGTCGGACACTAGGGTTGGCAACAGTTAATTCAACGTTCTAAAAAAATTATGACTTTATTTTTTGTTTTTATGTGTGTTTTCTTACAAAATTTTGAGCATGTGACCCCGCAACTGAAAGCCTAGGATAGTGGCCACACGTTGCTATAAAAAATTTTTAATTTGGCTTACAAATATGGATCTATTGTAATAAAAACAATTTCGGGTCAGACTACCCGATTTCGGGTACCCGATGCCGAAATCGGGTAGTCTGACCCGAAGTTGTTTTCATTACAATAGATTCATTTTTGTAAGCCAAATTAAAAATTTTTTATAGCAACGTGTGGCCACTATCCTAGGCTTTCAGTTGCGGGGTCACATGCTCAAAATTTTGTAAGAAAACACACATAAAACCAAAAAATAAAGTCATAATTTTTTTAGAACGTTGAATTAACTGTTGCCAACCCTATCGGACACAAAAGCATTCAGAAAGTTTCCTGTTGAATTTTGGAAAAATTTCCAGCCAAAAAGACTGAAATTACGCAGGACTTTGCAAATTTGATGGAAAACTTTTCGGGAGGTTTTTTGAGAACGTTAACTATAACGCAACTTTGGTCGCACCATATCAGGAGTCCACTGCACAGGATTTATTGAGAAATTCGGCGATTACATTCTGGTCATAACGGTTTTTAAGATCGAATTTCGAAAATCCGTAACCTAGATCGAATCAGAATTAAAAAGCAAATTTTTTGGTATGTAACGTTAAAAACACGATTTTGGCTTAATCTTTCTTGCAGTTTAGGTTTTGCCCATTTGTAATGACGATCCACAGACCAGAACTCGAACCGCAGGGGCCATAAAAATCGTGTTTTCGACAATTTAGAAGAGATGATAATGATAATTTTTAAAAACAAGTACATTTCTCACAAAAATTCTAAATATTTAGGGCTGTTACACAGTTAATTCGATCTTTTAAAATTTGTTGACCTTATTTCTTGTTTTTTTTTGATATTTTGTTCCTGAAATTTTGAGCTTTTTACCACACGATTAAAAGCTTAGAATGTTAGCTACACAATTGAATAAAAAGTTCTTGGTTTGGTCCACGAAAATTTATCACTTTTGAAAAAAATACGTTCGAATCTTTTCGAGTTTTTTCAAGTCCTAGGACTCCAAAAGAACGTATTTCGAACGTATATCCAATAAAATATACAAGTTTTTGTGAACCAAACCAAAAAGTTTATATACCATTGTGTAGCTAACATTCTATGCTTTCAATCGTGGAGTAAGAATCTCAAAATTTTGGGAAAAAATATCAAAGAAGCAAAAAATAAGGTCAAAAAAAATTTTAAAAATTGAGTTAACTGTGCAACAACCCTATAAACATTTAAAGCACCAGTCAGCCGAGTTTTCAAATATCGAGCATGGATTGAATATTCAAAAAATTCGAACACATAAACAGTCCACATTGATTGCTCGACAGCCCTACTTTTTTCCAAGCAATAATCGAATGCATATTGCGGGCGGAAATAACAAAAAAACATACGTACACGTTAACTATATGGCCACAGTTGTATACTCACAGTTGCAGATGATTCATAGTTAATTAGGCATTGGTCAAATTGTTTATTTAATTTTTAACTATATAGCTTAGCATAACTCTTAGAGCATTTACTCTCAAATTTTTATTACTATGATGCTTTTCTCTGGTATTTATAGTGGCATGGATTCCTTTAAATTTGGTGTTTTCCGAAGAACAACAAAGCTCTCCTATGTCTGGCATGTACTTAGGAATGATATTTTACGAGCAAAAACTTACATTTGAACACCACCAATCGAAGCTTTAGCAACAGCTGGTTGTCCTTGTAAGCCAACGAGCTAGCACAATCAATAGCAGCAAAAGTCGCAGATGTGATTGTTCGTTGATTCTGGTTCATCAGCCACTCTTATTACAGAAAACACGTGGCGTAAAATAGGAAAACCTTATCTTGAACCGATTAAAGTGTTGGGCAAATCTTTTACAGGCCACACTTTCCATGCTAGAGGCAAGTGTTCTCTTCACATTCAGTATCTCAACGAACCAGTTCAAAATCTTGAATGTTACGTGGTTGACAATAATTATTTTGATCTTATGGGCCGTCCTTGGTTACTGGCATTGGGCCTCAATTGGGCGTCAATAGACTTTCTGACATTTGTTGTCTCAATAACGTCACCACACATCAAAGCAAGATTTTGAACCCAAGTTCGAGTGGAGACTTCGACAAAATCAGCTTAGTTCAAAATTTTCCAAAGCTTTTCAACGAGAATATTCCAGGCCATTGTACTAAAGCCAGAGCACGTTTGTATTTAAAATCTGAGGCTAAGCCTATGTTTATGCCTAAAAGACCAGTCCCTCTAGGAGTAGAAGGTGACATAAATCGGGAGCTCGACCGTTTAATACAATTACAGGTCATTCGTCCTATTGATTTCAGTGAATGGGCAGCTCCGATTGTAGTGGTCGAAAAAAAAAATGGGCAAGTTCGAGTTTGCGCAGGCTTCTCTACGGGGCTTAACAATGTTCTCGAGTTGAATAAGCACCCGTTACCTCTGCCTAGTGAAATTTTCGGGTGGGTGATATTCTTATGGTGATATTGAGAAATGTCCTTCTGATAGATGTTGTTGCAATGCTAATTTTTTCTCCTTCAAAATTTCGACAAATTCTAGGGCTGGCAACAGGAATTCGCAGGTGCTTAACTGCTCAGTCCCTTCTAACTCTTCATTCCAGACAAAAAGTGATTATAACTGCATGAAATTAGTGATAGAAAAGGTTATTCAGGTAGGATTTTGATACCGGTATCTACCCTCATGAAATTACAGGACCAGGATTTTTTTTTCTCGAGTTGAATAAGCACCCGTTACCTCTGCCTAGTGAAATTTTCTCGAAACTCAACAATTCTAAGTTTTTCTCTTGCTTAGACCTGTCCGCTGCATACTTTCAAATCGAGCTGGACACATACTCCAAGAAGTTGTGTACCATTAATACGCATCGAGGACTTTTTCAATACGAGCGTTTACCCTTTGGTATAAAATCTGCTCCTTCGATCTTTCAAAAGGTCATGCATCAAATGCTCGTTGATCTCAAATTTGCTTTCGCTTACTTGGATGATATAATAGTTGCTAGTCCTACAAAAGAGCAACATGCGAAAGATCTAAATTCTGTCCTTCAAAAAGTCGAATCTTTTGGTTTTGTTCTAAAACTTGAAAAGTGTAAATTTGCAAAACCTGTGCAAAGTGCAAAAGTGCAAAACCTGTGATCAATCTGTGGGCATCTTTTGCAGAACCTTCAAACTACCTGCAGACATCCCGTAAACAGCTCTTAGACGTCCGGTAAGTTGATAACAAAATCAAAAAGTGTTTGATCAAGAAGGAAGAACTAAAAAAGTGAATCTGATGCAAAAAAGAGTGAATTTGATGCAAAAAATTTATATCTGATGCTAAAAAGTATTTCTGATGAAAAAAAAAAGTAAATCTGATGCAAGGAAAAGTACAATGCAGTTTCTTTGACGGTCAAATATTGTCATTTGACCATTTCACAACCCTAGTATGTATTTTGGAAAAATAAAATTTTTTGTTTTTATTGAGCCATTCGGACTTGTTTGTGTGCCTAGTTGGTTGTATGCTTGCTTGTTTTATTACCGAGACCTAGTAGGACACTAATTAGAGGGCAACCGTATTGGAATTTCAAACCTTTTCAGCAGGGAGCCACAAAATCGAACACAAAATGTACAGCTGGCACCCCTTTTTAACTCACCGATTTTCGGTAAGTTATATTGCTTGGTCGGTTACTGATAACTTTCAGGTGAGTATGTTTTCGATATGCGTATTATTTTGGTGTCAAAAAAGTTTTTCGCCGAATTAGGATTAGATGTTGACCAAAGAACGAGTACTGTATAATAAATTTTGACTACATTTCTATTTATCTCTACTTTTCCGAAAATTTTCCATTTTTTTGATAAATTTCCCAGTTCTAATTTTCCGGAAAATTTCACAACTCTAATTCCGACTAACGACCTGTCTACAATGTGTGGCTGTAACTGAGGGGCGTCTACAATGGAAAGCCATACAGCTGAAGCCACAGTCACACGCCACACTCTGTCTACAATGAAAGCCTCAGCCACATTCACACTCTATTTTTCCATTCATCATATTTTTATTATCGTTTTCATAACATAGTGTTGCTTCCCCATTCATATTATATTTTTGCTATAGATTTTTGCTGAAAACATTCGTCTTAAAGAACTAATTTTTCTCTTCTTCAGGAAGAATGTCCACAATCGATGATGAGCAGAAGTCTGGCGAATTTGTTGGAGAGGATTCAAAAGTCGATGCAATGGTGGTTAAGCTGATCGAGAAAGTCAAGGAAGAGCGCTGCCTGTACGACAAGTCGAATGCGAAGTATCTCTACAACATGCACAAAGTCGGAGTGTGGGCGAAGATTGCAAAGACGGTTGGATTCGAAGGTTGTTCGTGGTGAGAATTGTTTTCTATTCTTCATTTAGATGGAAAAAAGGCATCATGGAAGTGGAAGAACCTACGTGAGGCCTACGCGACAAAGTCAAAAAAGGAACCGAAACCAAGCGGGAGCGGAGCTTCCGAAGAAACTGCTGGAGAATCGTCTTGGCTCTATACCGACTACATGACTTGGCTGGATGGAGAGAGCAAGGAGCACGAAAGGTCAGTGCTTAATTTATGAATTGTTTTCCAAGGCAAAGTACCTGATCAACCAGTTATTGTGCCAAGTGGAGTTCGATGAATTGTAGTGTTCTAGTCGTTGATAAAGTCGTTGGAATTGTTGATCGGATAGCTTTGAGTTCACTGATTACATGGTTTTATATCCAGCGTTGTCTTTTCGTATTTGCGTTGTCGTGAAGGTGCACGGTTTATAGTTCATGGATGGGGCTGCGATCTCTCCAGCCAGCGAAAATGAGAAGGAGGGGAGCAAACAGAAGTCGCCAAGAGGCCGCAGAAATCCGCCAGAAACTAGTTTAGTTTTTCAATGAAGTGGGTGCAGTTGATCGGCAAGAAAGAATGATTTGATTTGTGTTGCGTTGGTCGGGCCTTGAATAAATATGAACTTATCTTCACATAAGCTTTATTCGGCCAACAAAACACACATAAGATATACATCATAAAACAATAATTTTAATAACCATAACAACTGTAAACTAATGACCTTAATATTTTTCTAAATGAGCTGCAACTGAGACCAAAAATTCCATCCTAGTCTGTCCTAATCTATTAGCATAGTTTATTGACAGTCGCTGTATTTGGTTTCCTGAGAAGATGGTCCTTTTCGACTTCGTCCCACCAACGACTCGCGGTGACGGATGCGATTTCGGCTAAACCACAAGTTTCACAAATATACGTATACAAAAGTCATGTATGAACTTACACTTCAATTTTTTGACGCGTTTTTTCTTCGTCAAGCCTAATCTTGAGTATCATATCGGCGAGTGGAGGGCTGTCTTGACGAAAGTAACCGTTGAAGACCTTATTCCAGTTTTCAACTTCGTTATTGGTTCTTGGCAAGCCTTCTAGAGTCCGATCGTGCATGCTCCACAGTGAAGGACGATAGATAGCATCATTTCCATTAGGCCATCGGATGTAGTTTCTTTCAAAGTAGGCAAAGAGTTCTAAAATAAGTTGACAGTTTGCTAACTTATTGATAAAAGAAGTCTTCAATTTTACTGTTTATATGCACCACTGAAGCAATTGGAATGATTCCCCTTCTTATCAGATCTTCCTTTGCCGCCAATATTTCTTGAAGACCGTTAACCAATTCATTTTCTGGCAAAAAAGCGAGTGCTGGTAGGCACCTCAAGACCATCTTTATCTCCAGAATCCCCCAGAGCGCTTTCATCTTTTCTTTTTGAACCCTCTTGTAGAGACTTTGGAAGAGATGAAAGAGACAATGTTTCACTGCACAATCAGGAAAGAGATGTTGAAAGGCATTCTTCGCTGCTGTCTCAAAATCTGAATCGCAAGAATCAATATCTCTTACGACTCAACCTTCCGATCCAACACCTATCCATCATAACTGAGCTCGGAAAGAAGCCCTCGTGGAATTGACCAAAAACAACTGCAAAAGCTTCACGATAGTCCTCCTGCCTTTTAGACTGAAGCAAGAAGTAGATGCAAGGGAAAAAAGTGCTGGTTGCATCTGCATTCGACGAGTACTAGAATCCAATGACGTAGATCTGCTTGAAAATTTTTGGAGCGGCAAAAAACGTGCCATCCATGGCCCAGCTGTGATTTAGCTGAATGGCTAACCTCAGTCAGGAGAACAATAATAAGTAGTAAAAGATTTAAACAGTACCTGAAGCAAGCGAAGAAGACTATCAGTAGTGAAGATGAGACCACATGGTAGCGGCGCAGGTCCAATAAAACCAACTGGTAGATGCGGACAAAAAAAGAGGTTCGTAGCTAAAACAGTTACAATCAACCAATATCAGTACATATTTTTTTAAATAAAATACCAGAATCGAAATGAAGCAAATTCCTGCCATCCACTGTTGTCTTCAGGGTTTCCGGCCAGTCGACGCTTTTGTCTCCTCTGTTGACTGCTCCGATATCTTTGTTGCGATGCCGAGCGTGCAGTGAGAGTCTCCTTAGCAGGCATGGTGTGCAGAAGTTCTCGATCCAATCCTTCAAATGCTTGATCCACAAGGCTTCGAACAGGTGTATCACGATTCGCTTCAGCTTGCAAGATTGCATTTGAGATTCGCTTTCTCACCTAAAAATAAGTAAAATAAACCAAAAAAGGAAACAAGAACTGAGACAAGACAACCTCCACAAGAGCTGTATCCGGCAAATGACCGTAGTGCTTGTTCACTTCATCCAGATCTTCTTGGTTTTTGATGTTGCTGTGCCACCGCAGCTTGCGTTTTTACATCGCCACATCCACTTGCCATCGCAGTTGCGTATGCGACGAAAGCTCATTGAATATCCATTGCAGAAAGCAAGAATTTTTCCCTTCGTCGTATAGAGCGTATCCATGACTAAAAACATCAAAACGATAACAATGCAGTAAATGAACGAAAAATATACTTAAAAATTGCAATATTTTGATAGCCAAAATTAGTCAAAATCGTGTCACGAACTGAAGAGACACAATTTAAAATTGGTACAAACTGATGTGGCACAATTTGAAAAGGGCATAAACTGCAGGGGCACAAAATGCAGGGGCACAAACTGAATTTGCACAAAGTGAAAAGGCACAAATTGAATTAACACAATCTAAAATGGCACATCTTTCTCCTTCCCAAATTTAGCCAATCTTGGGATTTTCGATTGACAAATTTTTAAAAAATATTATCCAATCGAAGTTTTCAGTAGCATGCACCCTAAAAGTTCGTTTACACCTATGGTGGAACTATTTATTTGATCCGATTTTTCAGACCTTTTACTAATTCTGTTTGGAAAATATTGAATTGACTCTCGGTTTAGCGTACATGTGGACCCAATTTTGGCCAGCCACTAACAAGGCCTTGTCCCTTAAGGGAGGGACCGTGATTGTGACCTGGGAATTTTTCGATGAATTTTTTTATGTGCGTATTCTTGTAGAGCGTGCCCAAATCTCATGTGGATTCGCCTCCCCACCCCTGAAAGTCGACAAAAAATTTAGGAACGACCCAGCCCAGACAAATGGCTTTCTGATGAGCATAAAAGAAAATGCTGTATTCACTGCTCACCAGCTTACAAAAACGACATCTGACCTTGATAGTCGTTTCGAAAATTAGGATTTTTAAGAGCATTGAACTTATGTGTGGTGGTCTGATTTTGTGATATGCGTGCCCAGCAGTTCTTAAAACCCCCGGTAGGCAATTGTTACAGTCCGCCTTTCTCGTGTTAATTTTTTTCTAAAACATGCGTGATTTATTCAGTAAAAATGATGTGCCTTGCCGGTAACAAAGCAGTATGACACGCAGTTTTTTGCGCTGCACTTACAACAATGTTTTTTTTAACTAACAAGGGAGGGACCCTGACTGTGACCTGGGATTTTCCGATCAACTTATTTTATGCGAGTATTCTTGTAGAGCATGCCCAAATCCCATGTGAATCTGGCTCCCCAGCTCTGAAAGACAACAAAAATTTTATAACTGACCCATGGTCAGTTATAAAAAACCATGATATGGGTATCGAGATGTTTTAGGAACTTTGAGTGACCCTTGTACCGCTTTTTGTACCTTCAGAGTTGGGGAGCCAGATTTCTCAGGAACATAGGTACGCTCTACAAGAATATCTGCATGAAAAAAATTTATCGAAAAACCCCAGGTCACAGTCAGGGTCTGAACAGTGAAAACTCTATATAGTGTACTCCTCGATGTCAGCTTTCGTTTAAAAAAAGAGCGGCGAGAAATTCGCATTTTTAAGAGGGGCGTTGACAAAAGTATGCAGGCCATTGTCGAGTTTTCAATAAAGTTATGTTTTTTGCCATTTGCAAGCAGGGGTTTTTAAAAACATCAGCGATACATCCGGATGTGGATGCATATCTGAAACATCCACATCCGGCGGATGTGTATGTGGATGTTGGATGTCGGACCCGGGTCGATGTGATGTGGATGTGGATAGGGATGTCAAAAATTTTTAAAGCCCTGTTTGCAAGCCATTTTTTAAGAAAATTTTGCTTGAGATTTTTTACCTTTTTCGCAAAACCCGTGCACTATTAGACTGTGCAATGATTTGCTTGCGCGTGTTTTGCGATCAGTTATCAATTATTAATAGCACAACACTATGGAGGCGCCGATATGCGCCTTTTTACCCCTTGTGATATGATATTGATGTGATATAGCCTTGATGTGATATTAGTTGATATGATATTGCTCAAAAAATTATTTCACTGACATGATATTGATGTGATGTAGAGTAAATTTTTCTTACTGATATGATATTGATGTGATAATAATCGGAAAAATTCCGGCTGATGCTGATATGATGAACCAATATTCCTGTTTTCAGGACCTGTTCATAAAAACGTGAGATGACAATATGAATAAGAGGAATAAGAGTCTTTATTGAATGTGGGAACAAGGGGGAGTCACTTAGAATTGAGGTAACACTACCCATACAAAATTTTGGCGGGATTTCAGGAATTGATTTTTTGTTTGATGTGATGATCATTGAAAAATTTTAGGGTGATATGACGTAGATGTGATATGAAAAGTTTTTCAAAATGTGATGTGATAGTGATGTGTGTCCTCCATCAGATCATATGATATCAGTATCATATCAGTTCTATATCATATTTTCTGATATCAAAGTAACACTGTTCAGGATACAGATCTGTGTTCTTTCACGATTCAGCTAAACAAGCGCTTTGGTTTGCAAAGTCTAGAGGTAAGAATTCATTAATCAAGTAATTTTTTCACGCTTTAATATTTTCGCATTTTAGTCTTGCTACTCAAATATTGCGCAAGAATGGTTATTTTGTCACCAAAATTTTCCGCTCCAGTGATTATCTACAGGTTTATTTAGGAAAAAGTGATCCGTCCAACTTCAGGGTTAAAACCTGCTTTTTTAGCTAGTCATGTTTGTTATTTAAGAAGGTTCATTCGTCTCGAATCTGCTGAAATTTTCGTTGTATGTGAGCGCTATCTCAAGCCCGCAAAGGTGGACTCCGACCTGTTAGACGTGAAGAAGGTGTTTCAGCAACAATCAGATGATGCAGATAATCCGTAAGTTTAAATTTTGTGGTACAGCTTCAAATTTTTTACACATTAATTTCTCGAGATTGCTTACAAGAAGGAGAAGAAAGCAAAAGCTGAGGGCTATGCTGAAAATGACATTTCTTTGTAAGGCAGTGAGTTTGTGCACAGTTCGGAAGCTCTTCTGCAATTGAGTCAGTCAAGTTGCATCATTCTGGATTCTGAGCTTTACGAGAAGAGCCCTCACATAACTATGGAAATTCGTGAGTGCATCAAGGACATCAAAGTTTGTGGACCTGCAAAATTGAGAAGTATCCTGATGTGGCGCAAAAAGGTGACGTCGAAAAAGAGTCCAAACTGAAGTAATTGTTTTTCCAGATAGAAAAGTAGTAGAATGCTTTATAATTTAGAGCTGGAGAGAATCCCGAGGAAGAAAAAAGAGCGATCGAAGAAACACTTAAAGAGAAAGAAATTCGAGAAATCGATGAGCTTATTCAGAATGCCAAGGCCGCTGAGAAGTCCAAGCTTCCAAAGTGAGAAAAAAAAATCATGATTGATGTAATATGGCGATTGTTCTGCTAATAAAACTAAAGTTTGTAAAGTCCGTTTTGCAGTTTTATTTACCAGGAAATTTACGGTCCTATTGAGATATTTAGCAACGGTTAGAATTCCTAAGTAAGGAATGCTACTTTTAATTTACGCAAATTCTCGTTTGGGCGTCCTCGTTTGGTCAATAATTTCTAAAATTCTTAACTTTAAGATTCAAGGCTGCGGTTTTATAGATTGAAAAAAGATTTTTTGAAGGATTAGTGGACCTAAGAGTGAGTAAAAACATACCAGGTACTTACCTCAAAAGGGTGTCACGGTGACACTGTCACCTCTGGAATTAAAATATTTTGATTTGAACAGTTAATATGGGGAAAATTAATTGAAAACTAGTAGTATCCTAGAATGACCGCATTCCAAAAATTTATTT
>JAMRYI010001540.1:0-20688 GCA_029231635.1 Ditylenchus weischeri | reverse complement strand
CGCATCAGTACTCAGATCGAGCAGGATGCTGATCGTATTCTCAGAATTGAAGGGGTATGTCCTATGCTTCATATTCTCAACATCCATAAATAAAATTTCAGGTTGACTCAGTGATTCCAATTGTATCAGAAAAGTGCGGCCAGGGAGTGCCAGGAACCATACCACTGACGACCAATGTCTATGGAGTGACCATGAAGCCAGTTACGATATACCGCTACGATGTTGTTATTTCTGCCGATTTGCTGAGAAAAGATGGCACAACCAAACGTTTCGAACTGACCAAGAAGACTCGTGGAGAGTATGTCTTTTCTCATCGACCCTCCATAACTCTCCATAATTCTCACGATTTTTTAGTGCCGTTGTGATCGATCGACGTGCTCGCTGTCGGGACGTCTTCATTGTCTTCAAGGAGCTCAATCCGCAATTCATCCAATGTCCCAAGTCTATCTACTACGATCTGCAGTCTCTTCTCTACTCGGTGAACAAACTCGCGCTTCCTCAGGTGAATTCCTTCGTCTGTATTGACCACTTTCAATGTAAATAATTTTTAGTGTGGTGTGGTCAACTTCAAAGTGCCATCGTCAAAGCTGGGGAGAGGATGGGAGGATTTCGCTGGCTGCGATGTGGAAATTCGTCGTGTTTCAGAAAGTTTCGAGCTGACGCTGGCGGATCTGAGCAGCATTTCCCGAGACCTCTCGGAGGTTGATAATTCGATGGCTCAATTCCTGGATATTGCTACTAGCCAGCATGTCATGTTCACGCCGTAAGTTTTTTGCAAACTTTTTTCTCTGTTTCAACCAAGATTTTTTTAGGCAAGACCACGTCAGTTTCACAGCTAGCTCCAGTTTTTTGATGAATCATAATCAGCATGGCTTCAAAGACTCAGATACGGCTGTCTTCAATGATACTGGCGCTTACTTGGCAATTGGTGCTAACAAGACTGTTCGATTCGTTGAAGGTCCTCCTTCGGTGCGTGGACGAAATGCTGCTTTAGTGGTCGAAAGTAGGTTTCACGCTTTATTTTTGAAAAGCAGAAATATAATACAAAATTTAGCCAGAAAGACTGCTTTTCACATGGTCGAAAATTTGGCTCAGAAGGCCTCTCGTGTAGTCCGCAACATCAATAATCTGGGTGAAGCTGATTTCGCACGTCTCAATGTTGCCTTGTCTGGTATATTTTTGAATGTCTTCGATTTCTTGCCCTAACATCACTTATTTAGGACTGTATTTGGAAACTGGCCATTTAGGAAGATTCCAGCGTTTCATCGTCCATTCGCTTGACTCGGAAAGTGCCAATGTGAAGACGGTCAGAATCGATGATGTGATGGTCACCGTCGCCGATTATTATCGCAGCAAGTACAACATTGTTCTCAGGTATTATTGGTTGCTTGGCATGCTTGTGGATGCTTTTAACCTGTTTTTTTTGTCATAGTTCTCCGCAAATACCGTTGGTTGTGGCTCGTGGCAAGGAAAACAGTTTCTCATATTTCCCGATGGAGTTGTGCTATGTAGTAGACAATCAGCGAGTCAGTACCGATCAGCAGACGGCCAAACAAGCTTCCGAAATGATCAAGGTTCCTACAACTTCAGCTTCTCTATTACTCACTTGTAATTAGTTTTTCAGAAGTGTGCCATTCCTCCCTGTCAACTGAGAGAGCAAAACAATCTAACCTTCAAATCATTACAACTTCAGAATGAGTTTTTGTCTAACACTCAGATCAGGGTGTCGTCGAATCCGCTGCCTCTGGTATTAATTTTTTTATATGTTTCGATCAACCTAAATTTTTTCTCGGATTCAAGATGGGACGTAGTCTTCCTCCGCCGGAAATAGAATTTTGTGAAGGCAACATGTGCAGAGTTAGGAATGACAACTTTACTTGGACTGGAAAGAAGTTCTTTATACCGGCTAGCTGCAAGAAATGGGCTGCTTTGATGATGCTCTTTCAACAGGATCGTCTTACTCAAAATGATTTCGAGTATGTTTGTGCAACAAATTTTTGGTTGACTTGACATTTTGATTTCAGGAAGTTCCTGGACCGATTTGTTGGAGAAGCTTGTGCTCGTGGTATGAGTGTTCCGAAAGCTGAGAGGGTTAAAATCTTAGGCATGGATATGAAGGTAGCATTTTTGAGTCTGTATTATTTTTTATCACATCCATGTCATTTCAGCTACTTAGAACAGAGTTCGAGCACTTGGCCAGAAGTGGAGTTGAGTTTGTCTTGATTGTTCACTCGGATGCAGCCGATGATGTTAATGGTAAGGATCGTTCATTGTAGTTTCTGCTTTTATTGTAAATATTCTAGGAAATCTTAAGTTATGTGAGCGCGAGCATTCGATTGTTACACAGGCCGTTCGCTATGGCACACTTATGAATATGATCCAAAAGGGACAGCCTCTGACATTGCAGAACATCGGTAAAATCTGTGAATTGAATGCAAGAATTTTAATTTTTCCGTTCTAGTAAACAAAGCAAACATCAAGATGGGTGGATTGAATTACTCTCTTTCATTGGGATCTGTTGGGTGAGCTCCATTGTCAATTTTAAAAACTTTTTACATTTACTTATTTAGTGCTCGAGAGGTGTTAGGAACGGGAACACTATATATTGGCTTTGGAATGAACCATGCTGGTGGTGGCTTAGGCAGAATTAGCGAAAATGGCATGGGTGAAGATGTTGCCTCGTTCAAAGTGGATGCTCCTTCTATCATTGGGGTACCTTTTTCCATCTTTCAGTCAGCTTTTACCATTATTTCAGTATGCCGCCAACTATGGACTCAAACACGAATTCGAATTCATGGGTGACTTTGTTTGTCAAGTCTGTTTGATCTTGTTGATCTCGCGTTTAACTTTTACATTTTTAGAGACCTCAGCGTGATGAGAAGGTGGATATTATTCGTACAATTGTTAATCGTTGCCTAGGAAAGTATCGTGAAAATCGCAAAGCAGAGCCGAAAAAGATTCTTCTGTACCGTAACGGCTGCGGTGAAGGGCAATTTCCAATGGTAAGTGTTTATTGATGCGAGTTCCATCCTGTCACTCTTAAATGTGTTTAGATTCTGAAGTATGAAGTTCCGCTGATCAAGGCGGCATTGCAGAAGAATGGATGCGAGGCTAAGCTAACTCTTGTCGTCTCTAACAAGCTTCAGGCAATACGCTTTTTTAACAAAGAGGTGTGGCTCGATCAATATGTCTCTATAATCTTTACCATGAACATTGTTCAGATTGATGTTCGTGCTCGTGCCTCTGATCAAAATGTCAAGCCTGGTCTAGTTGTCGATCACAGTGTGGTGCATCCCGAATTTTCAGAGTTTTTCCTAACGTCACATCGCGCACTGCAGGTTATATACATCTTAGATCGGTAGGATGGAAGAGCCTTATTTTCCTTGTTTTCCAGGGTACTGCTCGAACTCCGAAGTACACCGTCCTTTTCAACGAGAACAAAATCAGCCTGGAGAAACTGGAAAGTATCACGTACCAACTATGTTATGGACATCAGATCGTTTACATGCCTACTTCGTTGCCTTCGCCCGTCTACATTGCCAATCGGTACGCTGAACGCGGGCGCAAACTGTACCAGCGCTGGATGTAAGTTTTTGCTGTTACTCTTTCATGTGCATTTCATGTCCTCTTTTACAGCAAATCACCGTCATCGGATCATTCCAAGATCGATTATATCGAGATGTCAAACCGTCTAGGCTATCACGCCGACAGCGAGCTGGGTAATCGCCGTATCAACGCTTGAAGAGCAATTAAATAAATTATTGTCTCTGTTGTTATTGCTGTTTTGTGTGGTAGAGCACATTTTGTTGTTACTTGTTTGTGTCGAATAAATTTTATTTGTGACCGTGGTCCTAGAATTGACTTCGAAAAACCTAGACATCTAATGGTCGGGTCTTCCCACACACAATTATTGATTGCGGATACTTCAATAACTATTCAACGAATTATTGAATGGATCAAATGATCCATGATACTTCTTGGATGGACAATTTGAACGTTATTATTGACTTCATAAAAACTCGTTTAAGTTTAGTCAATCAGAGAAGATCAACTGTTTATTCATTTGAAATCTCTTTTCTTGAAAACCTCGATGTACCGACACTTTGGTCTGGAATTAAACTTAAAGCATTTTTAAATCGACACCTCGATAAACAGACACCTTAGGCCCGGTCCCCAGGGGTGTCAGTTTATCGAGGTTTGACTGTACTTGTATCGAATCGTCCGTGTCCGTAAGAATATACCTTGGCCTCCTCCTTCCCCTGTTGCTTATTTGTATTTTTTTTTCATTTAATTAACTTTCCTCTAATTGTCAACAAATAACACACCAAAAGTCTGTTTGAACACCATGCTGTTCATAACTTTAACAATATTTTCAAAGGGTGGTATTTAAATCTGCCCGATAATCTGTGAAAGATGGCCGCTAATTTTAATTTAGCATTTTCTTTTATTTGGTCAATTTTTTTAATCTCTTTTCATCATCGTGTAGCCCAGGATCTCAGCTTTCTAACGAGCTATCAAACTCTATTGAAAATTTTCAGAAATGTACGGACTTGAATGAAGGAAAAATTTTTTCTGTTGTTTCTTCAAACCCCTAAATTTTAATATTTCTAAATTTATTCAATGGAGTTTAATAGCTTGTTGGCAAGCTTAGACTCTGGCTACACAATAATGCAAAAAAAACTTTAAAAAATTGAAAAAAATAATAACACAAAAATTCAAAGAGAAGTGCAAATTTCATTTTAGGGGGCATTTTCCACAAATTAGCCGGCAAAATTGAATACAGTCACGCTCTCCATAACGGACCCGAAGGGACCGACTTTTTTGTCCGTTATAGAGAGCGTCCGTTATGTAGAGCGTCTATTCAAGTCAAATTATACTAACTCTAATCAAATCGGCCAAATTTTTTGTCCGTTATGGAGATCTGTCCGTTATGGAGAGCGTCGACTGTACCACCCACTTTCAAACTCCTTTATTTTCACAGCATTTGTTTTGTATTTTCATAGCATTGAAATATTTGCAAAGAAGCACAGTTTTAGAATCATTAAATGGACCTTAAAAAGATGAAAAACGAAAAAGGTCTCATAAATTTTTTCATAATTTTTAAAAGATTTAGGGAGGATCCGTCAGAGTCAGTCTGAAGAGTTTTATCTTGTTTGAAACTGAAAAACCAGGAGAAACCCGTCAGTCAACGGCTCTACTTAATCTTACAATTTTTTGGGAAAAACAGTAGAAATTTACCAGCCTTTATTTGCACCTAAACTAGACAAAACATGCGATGTCAATTGTTGTTATTTTGAGCCATATTACATACAGCCATAAATTCTTAACCCTTTTTTTTGGCTATTTGAGGGGTAACTAGTAGAGAGGCGGTAATTAATAGAGAGGGGTAATTAATAGAGAATATACGGTATATCATGTAAAAAAACCCACTCAGATACCTAAGGGTTGCGGTAGCTGAAAACAACTACTGACGTAAAACTGCAAACTACCATCTGAGCATCGCCAGTTATATTTCCACTACCGAAACAAAATACTGCTCAGGCACCACTCACCTACATACTAGAACCACACCAACTTGACACTATTATTTAGATGCCACTATCTAAATACAGTCGAGTCCCTCATTAACATACCCCCCGATTAACATAAATCCCTCATTAACATAATGCTTGTGGCGATTTGGTTGTTTTGCAAAGAAATTTTTTGTAACAAACCCTCCCATTAACATAATCCCTCATTAACATAAATCCTTCATTAACATAAGTATTTTGCGGGTCCTGGCCTTATAAATGGATCTCTCATTAACATAATTTCAATTTATGAATTTTCCCGACACGAATTTTTTTGCTTTTGTTAAATTTTTCGAATCATTCTTATGTTTATTTTTGAACCAGTCGGTCGTATTTTTCACGCTTGCACTTAATTTTTTTTCTTTTCAGTTATGGAAACTCCAAGCAAGAAGCGTCGCATCATCACGTTGCAGGAGAAGAATGAAGTCATCGATGCATCAGAAGCGGACAAGAAAAAGAGTCTGAAGGATCTAAGCCTCTGGAGGTGGATCTTTTACTATTTCTGGATGTGGATAATGTTTGACTTTAGCCTGTGGAAGAGGAACCGGCTCAAAGAAATATCAATGATGAACTCAACTCATTGTGGGCAGAGATGCAAGCGTTGAAGTTGGTGGAAGGCAATATGAACATTCTACTTGACCGTTGATGATCAACTGGCAATCAGCTGGAACGTTTTTCTGAAACATTTGTTATCTAGGAAGAATGCCATTCAATGACAGCAAACCGGCAGACATGTACGAGCAGCAAGTAAAGCAAAAGGTCAAGTTCGATAGCGCAGTAGTGTCATCCAATGCCCAGGAACTCATTCGTCAAATGATCCATCCAAGAAGAGAACTGCGTGCAACTACTCGGGAGATTGTCTCAAGCAAGTGGCTGAAGGATTGTCGGTATGTTAGAACTCAATTATTCGTGGCTGCTATACACCTACTGCTTCTTAGATGCTTCATGCGAGGAAAGGTGGAGGATGACAGCACATGCTCGACAGCCTCGTCTTCAACACCGGACAGCAATGAAATCGAAGAGCAGTAAAATCATGAAATTTCATATTAACCTGCATTGTCTGTCTTGTATATTTGGTGGTTGTGTAAAACAAGTAAAGATAGCTTCATTATTTCATTGCGCTTTTAGTAAGTGGTATACCGGATTTTATTGCTGTTGTTGGTTTTCTTAGATATTGATATGGCTATTTTCGAACATTTCGATTTCTGACCCCTATTTTTTAGGTAAAGCGACGTTAAGCCAGTTTTGTGCATTTGCCTGAAATTAGGCAAATGTTCTGCCAGTTTTATGCATTTGCCTAAAATTAGCGTAACATTCAAAAACAATAGGGTGGACCGAGGCATTTGCCTAAAATTGGCGTGACGTTAAAAAACAACAGGGTGGACCGAGGCATTTGCCTAAAATTGGCGTGACGTTCAAAAGCTACAGGGTGGACCGAGGCATTTTTTGTGAATTTTTTTATGATTGTGTCTCAACAACCTTAATCATCTCAAAGCACCTAAACAAATTTCTGCCACTCTAAATGCCCCAAATTTCCTGAACCCATTTCAAAGCACATTAAACTACCGTAACTCATCCAAAACCACGCCAACAAACTCACACCATTCTAAACACTGTAAGCTCTCTCAAACCATCCCAAATCACACTAAACTACTTGAACCATCCGAAACCATATCACACTGCTTCAAAATATTTTTTAATCTATTTTTGTCGCTTTTTCAAAGTAAGAAGAGAACTGCGTGCAACTACTCGAGAGATTGTCTCAAGCAAGTGGCTGAAGGATTGTCGGTATGTTAGAACTCAATTATTCGTGGCTGCTATACACCTACTGCTTCTTAGATGCTTCATGCGAGGAAAGGTGGAGGATGACAGCACATGCTCGACAGCCTCGTCTTCAACACCGGACAGCAATGAAATCGAAGAGCAGTAAAATCATGAAATTTCATATTAACCTGCATTGTCCACATTAAACTACCGTAACTCATCCAAAACCACGCCAACAAACTCACACCATTCTAAACACTGTAAGCTCTCTCAAACCATCCCAAATCACACTAAACTACTTGAACCATCCGAAACCATATCACACTGCTTCAAAATATTTTTTAATCTATTTTTGTCGCTTTTTCAAAGTATATGACAATTTTTTATGAGAAACTGTCTTAGATTGGCCGTAGACATTCTTTTTTAAACCTTTTACATCCTCAGCTGTTCCTATTTTTTCAAACCATTTTTTTAATTTCAAGCTTTATTCAACTAAACAATAACATCTGCAATCAAAGTGGTTAACACAATTTTCCTCCATGAATTTCTCTGAGAATTTTCCTTCGGTAGCCACCCACCCCTTCTTGGTTAAAGCTGATTGAAGCGTTTCTGGTGATGTGCTCGGTGAAAGCGCCGGCGAAAATTTCACAATCGCTTAAAAAAAAAAATTTCACAATTATGGAAGGTTCTAAATAAAATTAAAATGCCAATTCAAGAGGCAAGAAATTCATTTTCATACCTTTGGAGTTGCATCTGCCCATTCTAGCGGCGACATATTCACACCTCTTTGCCTAGCCTCAAAATCGAAATACTCCCTGAACCAAGCGTATTAAATCAGCAGGAGCAATATAATATTTAAATTAACGTCAGTTTTTGTATGCATTCTTTACGATCGCCACCGAGTGAGTCGTAGCAACTTATATTTCCCATCTGCATATTGACAACCTTAATCCCGATTCATTTTATACACTCAACAACCCATTAAAAAAACTCATTGCTAGACACACTAAACAAGCGAGTTCGCAATGAAAAGCGGGGTTCTTCTGGGCCCAGATGGAATAGGCTGCTGGGTACTTATACGGTCCCCCCCACCATATCAGAATTTTTTCAAAAACAGGTTTTAACAATTTCTAAGCAATTCTTGCACGCTAAAACCGATAAAACGTTGTTTCCGACCACTTTCCATCAAAAATTTTGACTTTTTTAGATTTTCTACCTGCCTGCCTTTGGCAGGCAACCTACTTCAACAGGAAGCCCCTTTGGGGGTACATGGTCCGGGCCAAGGGCCGACCCTTTATATACCAAGAAATATATATCTTCAAAATATATATCTATATCTCTTGAAAAAAGAGCTGCCTGCTTGCACTGGAGAAGGGGTATAAAAATGATTAAAATTAACATTGCAAGGCTGGGGAAAATACTACATTGCTGCTACTATTGTGAAATTTTGTTCTTTTGTTAGGGCTTGGAATAATATGCAAATAATTAAACTGCCGCTGAATTTTTTATAAGCATTTTTACATTTATATTTGCAGTGGTTTATTATTGGTTAAATTTCCTTGATATATTTCTTGATATATAAAGGGTCAGCCCTTGGCCCGGACCATGTACCCCCAAAGGGGCTTCCTATTGAAGTAGGTTGCCTGCCGAAGGACCTGCCAGCCGAAGGCAGGCAGGTAGAAAATCTAAAAGTCAATATTTAAAAAAAAGTCAAAATTTTTGATGGAAAGTGAAAGTCAAAATTTTTGATGGAAAGTGGTTGGAAGCAACGTTTTTATCGGTTTTAGCGTGCAAAAATTGCTTAGAAATGGTTAAAACCTGTTTTTGAAAAAAATCCGATATGGGGGGGGACCGTATAAGTACCGGCTGCTGCGATGGTCTGCTTGAAGGGACTACGTGTGTGTGTGTGGAGGGCAATAAAGGATTACACACCTGCTCACTTTATTCAGCTCAAACTTGGGTAATTAAACCGATATAAAACAATAAACACAATAAGATATTTGCACAATAGAAATCGATCTTCCATAGGGGGTGTCATAGGGTTAATTGCTTAAGAATAACCTAACAATGGGAGGGGGGCAAAATATACAAACACACTAATAGAAAAATAGGGAAATGGGGAGGGGATCTAAAGCAGCAGTAGATGCCAGCAGATGCAGCAGCAGCTGCCGAAAGCTTTTTGGGCACACTTCAAATGTAGCATCAACAGCGAGATACTTGCACAACGCAGCCGCATGTATACTATTGCCGGAAGCAAAATCTTCCAAGTTATTTCCTTCTGAGTAATTCTACGCATACTGGCTTGTTGCAGCCAAGAAAGAACATCTTCGTTAGACCAAGGAAAAACCTTCATCTTGTTAGCCAAAATTTAATCCGAAATTTAAAGCCAAAATTTAATAAACAGACAATTTACGCTGACCTGTTTGAGTCGTCTGTTTAGAGGCTCTCGAGAGTATTGTCTTAATTGCACATGTATTTTTGCTCCCATTTTCTTCTGTTTCTTCAGCCCTTCCTTTTCCCATCTTTTCCTAGTTACGGATGAATGAATTCCGGCGAGCAACGGTATTGATATTGATTGTAGTATTGATTCCGTACATAGTGCCATGATGAAAGAGAATGGCTATTGAATCACCTGCTTCGCCTGTTTCTTTTGCTTTCTTTGAAGCTCTTAGGGCTAACCGTTGTCCTTTCTCGTGTGCTTTCTAAATACAAACCAGATTCAAACACGAAAAAACCTAAACGTACACGTGGTTTCATTAGAGGATTATACTTAACTTCTTCTCGTACGCGTGTGTCGATATCCCTCACCATCAATTCATTTAGTTTACGCGATCGGCAATCAGCATAATGGACACCTCGACTTATCATGAAATTATCGCTTTTTTCGCATAAATGGCATCGTATCCGGTCGCACATCTTAATTAGCTCTTAAAAAAAATTAGATTTTTACGATGAGATTCATTTTTTATTACTCTCTGCAATCGATACACACATAAAGTCTTTCTGAATGATTTTGAAAAATGCGAAAGTTATTTTCGTCTTTCATTGCCATCATCTTCTTGCCAAATTTAGTCTGTAAGCATCTGAAATAATACAAGGACAGAAGTTACGAAAGATGGTAGAGTATTACATGACATCGAAATCCTTTATGAAAATATCAAGAAATTGGAATATCCACTCTTCGATTTCTTTTGGTTGTACTCGATCTTGAGAAATCGCTCGACGTCAGCAAGTTGGAGGAGTTTTCTCTTTAGCTTGCGCAAAACCTAATCTAAATGCATAAAGATACGAATCACCAATTTTGCATATCTTCAGTGTAAATTCGATGAGAGCTTAAAAAACCCGATTGCACAAAAAATAATAATGAATTTGAATATGT
Organism: Ditylenchus weischeri; assembly: GCA_029231635.1. NCBI lineage: Eukaryota > Metazoa > Nematoda > Chromadorea > Rhabditida > Anguinidae > Ditylenchus > Ditylenchus weischeri. Next base: position 9,975 of record JAMRYI010001540.1, on the reverse strand, counting down.
ATAAACTTGGCGTTTTGTTAAGACGTTTCGTCATTAATTACCGAATGGGAATTTTTGATTTTATTTTAGCGATTTCGCTGCTCATAATACAGCAAAATTTTGCTGTATTTTTTCTCGGTACGGAAAAAATTTGCCTGCGGCCAAAATTTGCCCGAGCTTTAAAAGCGGCCAAAACTTGCCCGGGCCTTAAAAAGGCCAAAATTTGACCGGAATTAAAATTTTTTGAGTTTTGCTAAAATGCTCAAATGACTCTAAAGGCTGAAACAACTGTACTATTCAACCCAAAATCGTGTGCTGAAAACAGTTTTTGTTAAGACCAAAATATTGTTTCTCAATACTTTCCCAGAATCTCAATACTCTGGCCAGATACCCACTCCGAGGTGAACGACCCAAAATTTAAGCGATTTTTTCGGAATGAGCAAATAATCATTTCTATCTTGACTGAAACGATGTTCTGAATACATTAGTAAATATTAAAAGGTTTCTCTGTCGCCAAATTTTCAGGTTGTAGTCAATTGTACAGCTGGACGTCCACCTGGAAGGGTCTCCAATTTTTGAGGTTACAAGTTCGAATCCTGGTGGTAGCAGACATTATATTTTCTTGAAGAACAGTACCACTCCGAGGTGGACGACCCAAAATCGTAAGTCGAAAGTCGACCAGTAAGCTTCAGGGTGGGTGGGAAAATTACCTGGGGCTAAAGTACAGTATATGTAGTCCTCCGAAAAACCACTTTTGGGCAATTTTTCGGTGCATAGACGTTTCCCGAAAATGAAAAAAGTTTCAAATTCGGGAAACGTCTATACCCCTCTTTTTTACAACATTTAGACAAAGATCTCGCCAAATTCAAAAGCGTCACTGTCACAAATACGTCACAAAAAATGTGCAGTGGTCTTTTTTAATTTACTTTTGCAGAGTACTACGTCTATGTAGTACCTAGAACTGGTATGAATTTCTTAAAAACTCACCGTCTAAAAATTTCCGTTTTCGGCATTTGCCCATTTCGGCAACTTCGCTTTTCGAAGCTTTTTTGGGAATTTTCCGTTTTTGGAAAGATGAGTTTGGGAATTTGATGTTTTTGGAAAAATGAGCTACGAAATTTGCGCTTTTTGAAGAAATGAGGTGGGATTTTTTTTCCAGGTTTAACTTTTTTTGAGCACTCTTTCTTTGAAAGCCTTGTTATAGGTCAATTTTGCCCTTGTTCTTACTTATGTGTATGTACACAGGAATCATTGAAACCTAGAATTTTTTCACCTATCCTCCCTTCAAGCCTACTTTACCACCCTAGTGGTGCTTATACCCACCCTGCTGATATACCCACCTACTAAGTCCCGTGCCTGCCCACCCTACTGGCATAGATTGATATCTATTTACACACGGGTACCCACCTGGGTAGGGTAAAAGGACAATTTTCTTTCGGGGACAGTTTCTGTCGGTTTTTTATGAAAATTTTGTATTTTTATTTAAAACTTGTAATTTTAAACAGATTTTTTTATTCTGAGTCACTCTAGTACCCCAAAACATCCTCAAAAATCCGAATTACTTAACAGAATTCAAAAAAAAAATTCTCACTGGCTGATGACCGACAGAAACATTTTAAATGGCGACCATGGTAGTTAGGCCAGAATTAGGATTAAGGTAGGCCAGCGCATGTTAGAACGGGCTCAAACGTGTACCCCGGACGACATATTGGTCACACGATAGTTTCATCAAAGTTGTTTAATGAGACTGAGCTTTTTTATAATGAAATGAAAAATTTTACAAAAAAAAAACGACAGAAACTGTCCTAGCGTCCCTGGGCAGTTGGTGTTGGAGTTGGTGAAATTTTTTTGGCCTTATCAAATCGTGTTTCATATGCAGTTTTAAGTATGTTAGCTAGATTTATTTTAAATTTTTTGATGATTTTTCGGCCCATCCAGGCGGATGTCCACCTGATTCTAGGCTACCTATCCCGGGTTTCGTGATTTAGTTAGGTGAAATCGCGATTTCGGTCTTAACAAACCCGATTCCTGATGCCATTTAAGGTTGGAAATAGTGGTTTGTTTTAAATTATACCTAAAAAAATTCAGGTCATCCAGGTGGATACCCATAAGGCAACTAGGTTTTCGAATCCGGGTGGATTTTAACAAATATTAATGGAGTAAACTTTAAAAGGCTAAACCGTTTATCTACTTGAACTATAAAGACGTTTCTTGAAGATCGAGAAATGCCTCCGAAAACCCATGATCCCTCAACATGATGCTCTCTGTTATACTTTCTTTTTCCGAATTTAGATTCGTCGATTTGTACCTTTTAAGAGAAAAATGAGATGGAAAATATCATATTTCCTCTTACCACATCGCCATGACCACCGACAGAATCACCCAATGTTACCATTCTATAGAGAACTGCACGGCGACAGAAGCGAGTCCATTTAACGGCAGTTGCTCGATTCATTCCAACTTCCTCGCAAATCTTTGTTAGCTCCATATTCGCAAGCTTAAAACTGAAAGATGATATGTAGTATTAATTAAAAACAATATGAATTCCATACCACATGTAAATCAACTTCAGGATCACAATGATAGGCGTCTTAGAGCGACTGAAGAAGGAAGACGTAAGAAGGCCAGCTTCTCCATTGCATGTAGAGCCTCCAATTGCTAGACGTTTGCCGCAGCGGAACCGGACATTGCTAATAAAATAATGGAACCATCAATAGAGTACATCGGATGAATAGAGTACGCAGAATATATATCACAGAATTAAAAAGAATAAACATACTTGTTCTTTCGTTTTTCAATCCGCATATTTGGTTTACCATATCGAGGACACGATCTATCCAGAGAAAGAATTTCAGTTCTCCATCCAGAGACGATCTATCCAGAGAAAGAATTTCAGTTCCCCATCCAGAGACGATCTATCCAGAGAAAGAATTTTAGTGTCATTTAAAAATGAAAGAATATTGTCTTCGTCTTGTCCAAGGCGATCCAAATCAGAAAGAGTCCACCTGACTGAATAGACTCGTCCATCACTTCTTAAAGCCCTCTCTAAGAAAGCAAATAATAAACCATTATCCATAAACATTAAACCACATAAAGCCATGGTAAAATACAGAACAGCGTAAAATACAGAACAATCGGATTTTTCCAAGCGATGAAGATAAAAATTCAAAAATAATACTTCAATGAGCTGTGAGGAGTGTGTTTTAAACTTGATTGAGGGTGTGTTTTAAACTTGAGTGAGGGGTGTGTTTTAAAATTGCTACGTTTCATTTTATTTTGGATGTGTTAGAAACGAATCTTTTTTAGGATCCACGGTCTTGCTATGTTTTTGGACCCACGTTTTAAGGATCGTATTGCATCAAATAAGATTAAATTCAAGACGGCTGTAGCTACATGGATCCAAGGGGAGCTGGGATCTGAAGTTAATATTCCAGAAACAGATGATGGTATATTTAGTATAATTGATTCTCTTTGTCTTTAAATTATTTCTCTTTTAGAAATAAGATCTCCTTTGCTAAAGCGTACTACTTCATTCTTCGGCAGCTAAGCTATCTGTTTACTGATGACGAATGTATAAATGAAGAGGAGTCAACCAGTGCGATGATCGAGCTGAAGACCTATAGCAAGCAAAAGTGCATTGACTCAGAGAGTGATCCGTTGAATTACTGGAAGGTATTTTATTTGAATCTGTATTTGATTTTGTAAAATTATGGAACCACTGTTTGGGATAACGAAAAGACATTTCAAATATTGGCCGAAGTACATTAGAGGAAGTACGGTATGCGAAAAATGCAAATTTAAGGTGTTACATGCAGAAGTTAGATGGAAAAAGCCAAAACCTCTATTTTCACTCGGAGAAAATGCCAGTTGTTTGTTTTGATTGGTCTCTAGTTTCTAAAATTTCAACTTTACAAAAAATCAGCTCAACTTTTTGAGTAGCTGAATGTCAGAGCTTTTTGGTGGTATAGAAAATCTCTCAAAATGCAAATTTGGAACATCTCATGCAAAAATAAATTTATTCTTTTAGAACTAAAGATGGTCACCAACAGAAGAATGTGCTCCAAGCAAGATGGACCGTCTCTCGCCGGAATTCATTCATCCGTAGCTAGGAAGAGATGGGAAAAGGAAGGGCTGAAGAAACAGAAGAAAATTGTTGTGTGGAAATATTATTCGTAACTATTATTGTCCTGACACGACATCGAGTCTTCTGTTGACTCGTGTCGTCTATTGTTATTTGTTATCATTCGTTCCGCGGTTATAAATCTTGTTTGTTCGCTCTCTCTCTCTATCACCTTCCCTTGTGAGTAAAAATTATTGGAAACACTGCTAAATACCCTGGTAAATACACGAGATTTTACCCAAAAATATTTTACACGGGTAAATTCACAACCTTAGTTTTCACATTACTGACACCATTACTGTTGTCTTTATTTTGCAAGTTCAAGATCTAAATAGCTCAATTGTTCAGATGTCTTTTGCAAATATGAACAAATTCTCAAGTGAAGAAATTGATTTGGCCGTTGCTGCTGTCTGTCGTTTTCCATTGGTCGACGAAGAGAACTTGGATTTGGTGAAGGAAAGAGCTGCTCTAGTGCTTCAAGGCAAGATGTCTGTAGGAATCGCAACTATGCTGTGCAAAATTCCTGCTACTCAGATAAGATCAGCGGTTGTTGCTGCTGAGAAATTCATAGTGAAAAAGAGGTCAGAAGTCGGGAAGTCCGAAGCTCAAGAAAGTTCGTCATCAGTCATTTATATGCGTTTTCTACAATCCCCCTTTTCTATTTTAGTAAATCAGTCTGCAAGTAATGCCAATTACCAAACTTTGGTCAGTGAAAATAAGAAGTCCGTGGGGTCATTGCCTGTAAATTCGGAGAAACATGCTGAAGGTACTTCCTGCCCACCGTTTTTTTCAAATACAATTCTTAATCCACCGATTTAGACTCGCGTGAGGTAGCTGAAGAGAATACTTCTGCTGTGAAGACCCGCAGGCCACTCAAACGATGTGAGTTAGTTGAAAGTTCGAATTGCATATTTTGTTTTCACTTTTAGCTGCCAATTTATTTGCGATGGAGGTCGGAGCTAGTTCTAAGAAACAGAAAAAAAGTTTCCTTAGCAGTTCTCTCAAGCCTAGTCCTCAAAGTAATCGTCGTGTTTCGTTTTCGCCGATTATTGAAACGATTACAGGTTAGCGATTTTCTTGCACTTTTGCATCTTTAATTGGTTTATTAGTTTAGACGACAAGAATCCTATGGATAGTGGTAATAGTGATTTTACCAAAAATTCAGGTTCTAACCTAGAATGTACAAGGTATTATTGTAGGCTTTATAAAACTAGTAGATATGCTTCTAAACTCTGTTTTTAGCTGCAAAACTATTATCGATAAGTTGGAAGAAATGTCACAGAAGTTTGAGGATCAGTCGCTAGCTTCAACCACCGCATTCCATGAGAAAATTTGCGAAATTGAGTCTCTGGTAGAAAGGCAGGCTATCACCATCGAGCATTTGCGCGAAGCTTTGGGTGGGTATATGGTTGAACGAGGTTGGTCTATTTTGTTTTTATTTTTTGTGTTCGACCTTATAGTGAAGACAATTTTAGAAAAGATGCACAAGGAGCAAGAGGATTTGACATTGCGTGTGGTCGTTGATCGTAGTGCTGGCAACTCTCTGCTTCCATGGTCAGCTTTGGTTATGATATCATTGAGAAATGCTTATTTGAATATTTAGTACCTATGATGAGGAAGCTGACTGCTTTGCTGCTTGGTCGAATATTCAGTCAGATTGCAGTCTTCTTGCCGATGAGAGGTTGGTACGGGTGAACAAGAAGGTTGGACAGATATTTCTCTATAATAAAGTTCTGCAATAAAGTTTGACGTTTAGTTACTTTCCGCCCATTCGCAATATTTTGAAGAACTTCTTACTGATGACCTTGCTGAAGTAAGGATTGAGGATGTCAGCCACGCGAACCTGTTCCATCTGCTAAGTGTGATCTACCAGATTCATGGTAAATGCGAAATAACAGGTTTTTTTCTGTTTTGAACTGTGACAGCCAGTTAACTAATTTCATTCAGATGATAAAGTTGAACCCTTGCTCGAGCTAGCGTCCAAATTCCGTGTTCCAAATGTTACGAAGAGTTGTGAAATTTTCCTGAAAGATTCTGTGGATGTGGCACTTGCAAAAAAGCTGCAGCTCTCTCAAACATACGGTCTCAAGTCAGTGCAGGTAACTTTGTGTGTTGTGAAGTTCTGACTGAGCAGACGTTTTTTTTTCAGGATGCTGCCGTCAAGGAAATCACTTCGCTGGGGCAACTAAAGGCTCTCGTTAATGAATTTGGTGCGGAGGAGATAGATCCAAACATTTACAAGACGATTATGAATGGCATGCGCTTCTTGAAATGAAATCCTGCTCACCAGTAAAATCTTTTTATTTTTTGTTTGTTTGGTGAAAGTGTGTTCGTTATACGTTGCGATCTTATTGGACAAAGCTTTTTTTTGCTGCAAAAAGACTTTTTCTTGCAGCAAAAAAAGTCTTTTTGCATCAAAAATATTTGCAGCAAAAAAAGTCTTTTTGCAGCAGAAAAAAGCTTTGTCCGATCTTATTACGCGAAATAAAGTTTTGGTATCGTACACAATAATAATTACACTCGCGGAATTAGTTTCAACAGATAACAGCCTGCCATTAGAGTAACATTTTTGGACACTTTTTGCCTAAAATAACTTTTTCGCAATTTTTTTTGCTTTATGGAGTAAGTTAGCCCAAAATTTTTCGGATCCTGAAGTTTGGTCTTGGTCCCAGAGCAATAAATTTCGCAAAAAGATTTCCTTCAGCAAAAATACTCGATACATGGTAGAAGCATCATAACAAAATATCTGGTTGCTATTAGAGTTGGACAAGTTCGGTTAACCGAACCGGTTCGATTTTTGGCAAATAAACCGGAAATCGGGTACGAAAATTCCCGGTCAAAACCCGGTTTTTCCGGTTTAAGCACTGGATAAAATGGCGCTTGAATGAATTGAAATCTTTTATTGTGAATGGTTTTCAAATGAGTTCAAAATAATCTTGCGAGGAAACTGCCTCACTTTTGCATTTCGCAATGCAAGTAGTAGTTTCTGATTTGTTGTTTTTTTAACTACTTACTTCGTTACTGGTTGTATAATAATAATAATATTATTATCTTCAGAAAATTCTGAGACAGAAAAAGTGAATCTGAGACAAAAAAAAGTATAGTACTACAGTCCCCTCTCGATTTAGTGTATTTTTTTACGATTTGGTTGGTTAATTTAAAAATATGAGGAACCATACTTTCGATTTAATGCACTCTCGATTTAATGTATACTTTTTGCGGTCCCGACAAAAGAAAAGACTCTCTTAAAGTCCTCCGAAAAACCACTTTTGGGCAATTTTTCTAGTGTTTTAGCACCTGAAACGTGTAAAAAACATGTTTTTAGATGGCGAAAGACAACTTTCGAGAAAAAAATTTTGACTAAAATTTTATTTTTCGCTTGGGGGACCAAGGTAAACTACATGGGTAATTTCAGCCATTATCGAAAAAATAGAATTCGAACATAGTTTTGAATACTGAGACCTACCGCATAAAGAAACTCTGGTATGCATACATTTTTTATGCATCCAGAAAAGTGATTTGATATAGTGATTTGTGTCTAAGGTATGTGGATGTGCGCATCTCAACTCCAAGCCCCCGCAGTGAAGAGGCTAAAAATAAGATATTTATTCATGAAAATACGCCCGTTTACATAAAAAAACGCTCAAGGAAATTCGAGAATTTGAACCAGTTTAAATTCAAATGTTTGTCGTCTCGCAAGGAATACAAAAATTAACTAAGGGTTATTGTTTTAAGAGTAGTTTTTCAGTGAATCCACTACGCTGAGCACGACTCCGGCATCAGAATCACAGGTTTGTCAATCAAATGCACCGTTCAGTGTTACCCATTCAGCAACCCTAGAACGGACCGATATATACAAGGACATGTTTGGCTGCAGGTCATTTTGAAAGGTTGACAAGCTATATGGCCTTTAAAATCAATTTCTTTAAAAAATGACCAAAAAATTTCCCTCTATAGAGGATTTCCAAATTTCAAGTATTTTACTTATCTTTTTCTTTATCTTTTTATTCAAATAAATAAAAATATTTGCCTTCTGTGCTCTGCTTACCCAAGTAGATGTCTGAGTTCACAAGATACATAGTAGCTGGGTCAACGGAGCAAAAAATTTTGATTCCAAATTTCTTGGCAACCTGATTTTTTACCTTTGAGGGCACATTTCAGTTACAGCCAAAGAAAAGTACATCGATAGCCACACATGGCAAGGCAAGATAATATTATACATGTTTTCATGTTTTACCCCGTAACACCCCTGATGAAACGGAATAAAGCCAGGGATTAAGTTCGCGCCCTAAAATATTTATACAAAAGTGTTTGATGTAAGGGTTTTTTTCTTTGACTTGGGCAAAACTAATCTGGGCTCCCTCATTTGGGCCCTACCTCATTTGGTTACCCGGGTAAATACCCAAATGTCGGGTATTTATAAAAAAATACTCCATGTCATTAAAACATTTCCTCCTCGCGATTTAAATAGCTCCAGCTCCATGATAAGGGCTTAGGCATTGAAGAGGCTAAAAATTAGGGTATTTATTCAAGAAAAGACGCCCGTTTACATAAAAAAACGCTCAAGGAAATTCGAGAATTTGATTTTTCAAAGAAATTGATTTTTTTCAGTAGGCCATATCTCAACACTCACATTTTCAAAAAAAATATAACATGGGTTTCGTAGTTCTTGAGTTGCGCTACAAAATGGTGATAAGGTGTTGTCTTGACGTTTAAATTCCAATACAACGTTTGATAACTTGAAGTGATAAAGACGCTTGTCAACCTTTAAAAATGACCTGACAGGTGTTTGCAGCCAAATGGTGACTTATTGAAAATATACAAGGTGAACTTAATATGCCATTTTAAAGAAGAGATTCAGGTCTACAAAATGGTATAAAAAGAAAAGGGATATGATTGCAAAATTGATGAAATATAAGGGTTTGAAAACCCATCGTTTTTTTTTCTCGCACTCGGTAGTTGAAATTTTCTTCCGTAAGATTCTCAACTTTTTGTTTATCTAAAAAGTAATATTTGTAGCAAAAAGATGGCTCTATCTCATGAAGAAAACAGAATGTTTATATGTTGAAAATTTCTTGTTCCTAAAGTACCTCAAAATCGTTAATATGCCAAAAAACACACATAAAAACAAAAAAAACAGATAATCAATTGAAAGTCAGCCCTACTACCATGGACAGGTTAGCCTATTGACTATTTTTTTTCCGGGCCCCGTATTATCTCTAATGAGCGCCCACCCACTCAAAAAGTTCCCGCGGGCCACAGTCCGCTTTTGTGTTAAAGGCGACACTACTCCCACCGGACTTGAGTGGACAGCCGGGAGTAGCGGAACTCTTTGACAGCGACAACCAGTACACCCTTCGAATATTTTCGGGCGTATTCCTCCACTCTGTCTGCGCCTCCGAAAAACTGGATCCACTTGCATTGCTTAGCGCGCGCATTTCTAACCCATCAAGCGCCCTGCGCCCCTTAAGAGCCTTTTGAATGAAATAAATAAGGTTGAATGAAATAAATAAGATCCGGGTCTTTTATTAGAGGAAGTACGGTATGCGAAAAATGCAAATTTAAGTGTTACATGCAGAAGTTAGATGGAAAAAGCCAAAACCTCTATTTTCACTCGGAGAAAATGCCAGTTGTTTGTTTTGATTGGTCTCTAGTTTCTAAAATTTCAACTTTACAAAAATCGGCTCAACTTTTGAGTAGCTGAATGTCAGAGCTTTTGGTGTATAGAAAATCTCAAAATGCAAATTTGGAACATCTCATGCAAAAATAAATTTATTCTTTTTAGAACTAAGATGGTCACCAACAGAAGAATGTGCTCCAAGCAAGATGGACCGTCTCTCGCCGGAATTCATTCATCCGTAGCTAGGAAGAGATGG
>JAMRYI010001235.1:0-36866 GCA_029231635.1 Ditylenchus weischeri | reverse complement strand
TTAGCATGATTTCTTCTAAAATGGCTTGAGTATATAATCTCCCCCACGCAAAGCGCTTAGATAGTGTTTCTCGGCCCCGATTTCATGAGAAAGCCGACTGTTTTTTTCAATTATGAGCAAAAAAAAATTTTCGATCTAAAGTGTGGGTATGTGGTCAAAATTTAAAAATTCAAATTGGCAACTTCTGAATTTAATGTGCAATAATGGCTGTATAGGGAGGGGAAGGGAATAAAAGGGGCCACTAATCACATAGGGTCCACTAACAAGAAGATGTTGAACATAGTGTTGAATACTACCACTCTCTGGTATGAAACTCTGTTATGCATGTTTTTTTACGCATCTAAGAATTAAAAGAAAATGAACTAGAAATAAAGAATTAGAAGTAAATAAAAATGAACAAAGTTCAGTTATTCCACATGAAATTATAAGTACAGAGGGTCCTTTGAAAACTGTTGATTTTTGGCCTTTTTGTGTGTTGTTGGTTGGGACCGATTATCACTGACATTCTCGGCAAGTTTAGTGTTATCCTGTTGCCTATAACAGTGGGAATACACTGCAAAAAATTTGAGTTAAATCGGTTAGAAATATTGAAACTTATGGCCAAAAGGAAGCGTCCCCAAAATTTGGGACACCCTGTAAAATTGATCCATTTTTTGAAAACTTTTGGATTGAAAAATTTATGTAAGTATTAAGAGCAATACTTAATTAACAGCAATACTTAATATTATTAAAATTAAAATAGCCCAATATACCGTATTTCCTCTAATTAGGGCCCCGGGGCGTTTATTTTTTAATCGATCGCTAGGGGGAGGGGTTGCTAATTAGAAGGGGGGCATATTTTTCAATCAACCAATTTCATTCGCCAATAACAATTTATTCCAGCCAAGCTGTAACACAAAAAAGAAAGACACACAATCACTCAATGGACTTGTTGCTGTCGTAGCCGTTCTCCTCCTATTGATCCGGATCGACTTCCTCCTCTTGGCTTGGATCCTCAGCAGAGAGTAGGCGCACATCCTTTAATATTTGCAATCGGCCCGTGCTCCTTGAAGGCGTGAACGAGATGGTAATCCCGCAATCTGAATGAAAGATTCAAATAAAGAGTCTAATTTCAAAATCGAGTGGCTTACCTTTCAAAGACTTGGCGATGGCGTCCTTCGGAATTGCACCCCAGGCTTCATAGATAAATTCAAGATAGACGTTCATCGATGGCGGCCTTGGGTTTCCGTTTGAAGTCCAATCCATCTGATCCTCGTTGGCGATCCAGTTGTTGTAGCGCTCTTGAATCTTGGCCTCGAATGGAGCATTTCACGAGACGTCCGCCGACTGAAAGAAATATTTGAATAAAGAAAGATCAGATTGATGATCAGATTGGTGAGCAGACATCGGCAAGCGCTTCGGTTCGTTCCAGCAGCTGAGCCACATCGGCAAAAGTCGATTCCTGGAATAGCGTTCAATGAGAACGATAACAGAGAACCCCATAGGTAACGTTCATGACGATCCACTTTAGCAGTCTCTCCGGCATGCAGAGCAGCTTATATCGTCAGTCGTTTCGATCCACATCGTTTAGATAGGCCAACACTTGTGATAAAGTCAAGTAAGAGTGATATAGAAAAAGAGCAACAATGCATGATCCACACTGCCAGTCGATCGTTAACCGTTTTGATACGTCCAAGCTATAATAGAGTGAAGTAAGGGCGATAAGGTCGATGTTGCGTGTCTCGAGTCAGAAATTTCACAACACACCTTTTTAAAATTTTAGTCATAAAAAATGACTACAATTTTAAAACGGCTAGTTGACCGATTTCTTTAAAGGACCATAGTTACGGACATTTATTTTTGAATTATGGGGACAGCTTTTTTCGAAATAAATTATTTAAAATGTGGCTTTTCATTTTTGGTCGGTTTTAATGGAGCTTTCTATTTTTGATGGTAATATTTTTGTCGCATTATTTTCTTTCAATAGTGTCTTGTCTTTCAATAGTCTTTGCAGGGCGCTTTTGGATAAGAGATTCCCAAGCTTGATCGCAAACAATCTTACGGCGGCCAAGCGTGTTTTAGATAAGTTCTTCTTTTATCGAATTGAAAGACAAGACACTATTGAAAAAAATAATGCGACAAAAATATTACCATCAAAAAATAGCAGAGCTCCTCCATTAGAAAGCGACCAAAAAATGAAAAGCCACATTTTAATTTCGAAAAATAATTTTGTGCATTTCGGAGTAAAAATGCTGTCCCCCGCCAATTCAAAAATACGAAATTTTCGTGGCCGTAGACGGCAATGGTCCTTTTGAATTATTTTTTTCCAAGTAATACTCATTCAAACCGCTATTATTTGCGTTTTCAAACAAGCCATTAACTTTGAAATTGACTTTGACCCTTTTACCCTTTGTGAAAGTTTCATTACTTTTCGGTTATTCATTTTTCCTGTAGCAAATTTAGTTTTTTTGGAGCAAAAATGTTTTTTTTTTCGGAAATTTTTTTTTGTAGCTAATTTATTTTTTTGACATGACCCCTGAAATAACCCCCTCCCCTGAAATAACCCCACTGAAACAATTTTTTAAATATATTTGGGTTATTTGGGGGTATTTACGATTTTTTTCTGTGGCAAATTTAATTTTTTTGTGGCAAATTTATTTTTTTCTGTGGCAAATTTATTCGTGTTTGTAGCAAATCTGAGCAAATCTTCAGCTACGAAATAAATTCGCCACAGAATAAATTAAATTTCCTACAAAAAATTAAATTTGCCACAGAAAAAAAATCGTAAATACCCCCAAATAACCCAAAAATATTTAAAAATTGTTTGGGGGGTTATTTCAGGTTCATGTAAAAATAAATTAGCTACAAAAAAAAATTTTCCGCAGAAAAAAACATTTTTGCTCCAAAAAAACTAAATTTGCTACAGGAAAAATGATTAACCGAAAAGTAATGAAACTTTCACAAAGGGTGTTTCAATAGTCAAAAAATTGAATTTATGACACCGGATTCGTGATCAGCGTACCCGATTTGCTTATAAAAATACTATTCAAATTAAAAATTGACTGTGATATTTCAAATTCCTCTCAAGACAAAAACATTCAAAAAGTTCAACATTTTGTAATTCAAATGTTTTTTGTCTTGAGAGGAATTTGAAATATTACAGTCAATTTTTAATTTGAAGAGTCTTTTTATAAGTAAATCGGGTACGCTGATCACGAATCCGGTTTTAATTTTTTGATCATGAAAATACCCTTTGTAAAATTTTTATTACTTTTTCGTTAAATAAAAACGTTTTTATTTCGCTATTCTATAACTGAATTATACAAAGATGACATACCATACGAGAATATATTAGGTTGTCCAATAAGTTTTGAGAAAAAGTACGTGGATTCGCTTTAATTTTCAAAGTGCATCATTTCGCACATTTGACAATGATGTCTCTATGTGTCATATACCATTTTGTAGCCCGTTCTCTGTTCTTCAAAATGTGATATTGAATTCTTTGTTATTAAAAATAGGATCAAAAATAGGAAAACAAAAAATGTGCATAAATTTACCAAACTTGAGAAATTATTTGTTTTTTTATTTTTGGTCCAATTTTGTTATAACAAAGAGCCGGTTAATACGACATTCAAAAGAGGAGACAACGGGCTACAAAATGGTATATGACACGTAGAGACATCATTGTCAAATGTGCCAAATGATGCACTTTGAAAATTAAAGCGAATCCACGTACTTTTTCTCAAAACTTATTGGACGACCTAATACATTTGTCACAAACCGTCCTCGAGGTAATAAGGCAAAACTTTATTGATATTCAATTTCATTACAACAAAAATTTCACAGACAAAGTGGTCAATTGTTGTACAACTGAACTGACATCTATTCTATGATAACTAATTGACTATTTTTTAGTCAAATGGATGAAGTTAAGCCACATTTAGTCATGACAATGTATAAAAACTTTCAGTACATCTCCTTTCTGAGCTCTTTTAAATGCCTCTAAGGTATCTTCCAATTTGTAATGTGCTGTGGTCAGTGCTTTCAGATCCACAACCCCTTTAGCAACCATGTCTAGTGAAGTGGGGTAGCTTAATTTAATTATACAAATTGCAAAAACAAAGAAGCCAACACAATCACTAACCAATTAGCATATCTGAACAGACCTCGCAAATCCAGCTCTTTGGTAGAAGCTTCAGTTATTGGTAGATCTGCGCGATCGGATGACACTCCAACTAACATTATAACACCACCAACTTGAGTAGCCTTGAATTAATTTTTTCTGTCGATTCGTTAAAGTTTAGACACTTTTTGCCCGAGATTCCGAAGTCTTTTGCCAGTTGTCTTTAAGTCAGTCTACTATTCCGACTTTTCGTTTGTGTAAATTTGGCTAAATTTTGTGAAAAAAACACGCACCGCTCGATATAATGAACTTTTTTTGAAAATAGGGGATTGTTATATTGTTCTATATAGTATTTGTGTCAAAACTGTTGCTATTTACAAAAACGACCTGCAAAATCCGATTTATACCGATTGTTAGTTATACCGATTTACAAAATTTCCGAAAATTCGAACAATGACAACTTTCGCGAATTTGAAAAAAAATTTTTTTTTTCAAAATTTGCCTAATGTGTGTCAATCGGAGAGCCTACTATTTGATCGGGACCGTGCTAGCTGTATGTTAATGAGAGGTGTAAGTCAAGTATAGTGTATGTTAATGGGAGATTCGACTGTATTCCTTTACAGCAAAACTTTCTTCAAAAAACAACAGGGGAACAATGCGAAAAATGACCAAAAATCATAAGGGACACCAAGGCAAAAATGATCAAAAACCATAGAGAGAACTAACGCAAACTTTTCAAAAATTGTGCAACCTACATTTTTCGCTTTTTTATTAGTTTCAGTGCCTAACAAGTGCTCAGACCTTGAAAAAACGAGATTTTGGCCGAGAGTGATATTGGGCACTTTAGCCGATTTTGATGACTTTTAGCATGTTCAGATGCGAAAATTATTCACCTTTATTGCTGTCTCAAGGCTCGTTGGCACACCAGTGCATTCAATGCTCACTTCTGGCTGACCCTGCATGATTTGTTCAATAGCTGCGGCCAGTTCTCCAATAGATTTTCCTCTTACGTTGAGAGTGTGGTCAGCTCCGACATTTTTTGCCAACGCCAATCTAGCGTCATCAATGTCAGTCACAAGCACTTGAGCAGCTCCCATTGCTTTGGCGGTGATTATGTTAAGAACACCAATTGGGCCTGAATTTTATTTAAATGTTTAGTTTGAAACTTAAAATTTACCTGCTCCAAGAACAAGCACACTCTGCCCTATGGATAAGTTAGCCCTTCGACAGGCATGAACAGCCACATTAAGTGGTTCTAGTAAAGCACCTTCTTCCATGCTCACATGGTCGGGTAGTCTTGAAAATGAGCAGTCAGTCTGTTACTACTTTTTTCGGCTTTTTTCATTTTTTTTTAATTAATGTCAAAGTTAGAATCTGTCTATCTTAGTATAGTGTTTGGACTGTGTCACTCTGTCTGTAACTCTGTTTGAATTCGCGCCATATTTTATCTCTCTGATTTTGTTTTTTTGACAAAATTTTTGGTGATGATCAACTCCGAATTCTTAGATAGGGCAGATCTATAGCTCAAGAACTTTTGAATGAGCCTAAATTTGCTTTAAAGAGATTTACTCTTTGGGACTTTGGGTCTGAATGATCACAAAATTGAGACCAAGCCGTGCTATAACTATATAGCATTTACAAAACGCTCTGAAAAGTTTCTTTTAGCTTTTGAAACGAAATTTGCGAAAAATCAACAAAAACTCCTCAAATTGGACTAAAAACATGTTTTAAGCTTAACACGGGAACTCCCGACTGGAATAACGGTTTATAGAAGGGTTTAAAACCTACTGAGCAAGACTATCACAAAGTCGTACGTAAAAACTTGGGTGCAATGCTCTCAAATAGCCCAATTTTTACAATGACTCATGGAAAAAAGTGTTTTCTTCGGGTTAGTTAGCAGTCAACTTATTCAGCTCATAAAAAGGCCTTTGTCTGAGCTTCCTAATGGTATGTCGTTTGCATACATTCAGACAAAAAACTAACGGCTCCAGTGCTTTAATTTCCCCATGTTTGCCTGAAAATACAAATCAAGAACTTCGTGAAAACGATTTAAAAAGTGGCTAAAAAATGATCAGCAAAGGCGTTTGCAAAGAAAAAATATGCGTTTGAAAATTCGTCAAGATGACATCAGCTACTAGTGATTTACTACAGCTGTTTGAATATTTGTGGAATTTCCTTAATCGCGAACATTGCCCCCGAATATTCGCCCGAATATTCGGAGCTCCCTACCCTAGGTGGGACGGAAGACAAAAAAAGTCGGAACGAAAATAGGAACCGGAAGAAAAAAATATTCAAAATAGGAAGTCGAAAATTGGAAGGAAACAAGTGCCGGAAATCGAAGACAGAAATCGGAATTCCGTCCCACTCTTGATTTGAATGTTTTTTGCTTAAAAGGAAACAAAAATTTGACAAGAACTTTTGATTTCCAAGAGCACTTTCATAAGCAAATTGACCATACTGAACACGAACCTGGCGTCAGAATTTCGATTTTGCAAGTGTTTTACGTCACAATGTTTTCAGACCTTTTAAATTTTTACCCGTGATAATTTTTATGAATGCATACAAACGACATACCGCTAGAAAGCTCAGATAAAGGGCTTTCTTTTCAGAATGAAAGCATAAAAGCTGAACAAGTTCACTGCTAACTATCGTGAATAAAAAACCGTCCTTTTTTCAATGAGTCCTTGTGAAAATTGGGCTGTTTGAGGGCATTCCACACAAGTTTTTACGTCCGATTTTGTGATATTTGGTCTTAGAAGGTCATTATTTCAGGGAAGGAACCATTATTTCAGTCGGAAATTCCCATGTTAAAATAAATTTTAGTTTTCTAAATTATACGTAAAAATTTAATCAGTATTTTTTGAAAAGGAATATCCCTAGCTTTTTTTGATGTATCAGAAAACATAATGATGATATCTTAATAAATTACGAAAAATAATAAAAAAACTTACTTGTAACAAAATGAAGCGTCATGAGCGATGATCCGAGTTAAAGAGCCATGATAAGGTGGAGTTGCAAAAAACTCTATGTCAGGACACAAATTGTAGCGTCCTATTTTGCACTGCTTACAATGCATGCAGGTCACACCAGGCTCCATGGCTATCCGGTCTCCTTAGACAATTTGTTAAAAAAAATCGACTTTCAAATGCCTTAAAAATTTACCAACAGAAAATCCCTTGACATTGCTACCTACTCCAAGAACCACTCCACTTGATTCGTGCCCAAGTATCATTGGCTCTTTAACTACAAAGGGACCGATGTGACCAGCCACCACATAATGCACATCTGACCCGCAAATTCCAACGGTGTGAACACGAATCAAAAGCTGATTAGGATTGGCCACTGGAACAGGCCATTGTTCCATTCGGATGTCATTGATGCCATGGAGAACGGCGCTTAGATTGTCAGTCGACATTTAGAAAATGTAT
This sequence comes from Ditylenchus weischeri, assembly GCA_029231635.1. Taxonomy (NCBI): domain Eukaryota; kingdom Metazoa; phylum Nematoda; class Chromadorea; order Rhabditida; family Anguinidae; genus Ditylenchus; species Ditylenchus weischeri. The sequence goes on along the minus strand of JAMRYI010001235.1, from coordinate 29,336 downwards.
TGAAAATAGTTTGAAATTCTGAAATAAAAATTAGAAGACTTGACGCTACTTTAATATACCCCCTTCAAAATCGGACCTACTGGAATACCGTATAACCTCTATTAATCACCCCTCTAATAATCCCCCCTGACTTTATAGACCTATATCTCAGCCTAAACTAAATATTTTACAAATCTGTTTTTTGCGTTTTCTTAACTGCCGTGAGCTCTACCGGTTCCGCTTTTTCGATTTTGGATTTTCACCCGAAAATCTTGAGATCGACCCAAAATTTTTCCGATTTTGGGAGGGTTGAAAAATAATCCCCCCGGGGGGATTAAAAGAGGTTATACGGTATACCAAACCAACCCCCCTTTCCCCCAAAATCAAGGAGTGTCCAAAAAACCATTTTTAAGTAGTAATTTTGCTATGAAAGGACCGAAAAGGTAATTTTAAAGGGATGTTAGGCTGAATTGGGAGGGAAGGGAATAGTAGGGGGCCACTTTTTGGTCAATTTTTTTTGAAGGTAATGCCTATTTTTAGACTATGTTACCATGTTTTTCAACGTGGGCCGTGGCAAAAAGAGACTCTAAATGCATTTTATGATCAAGAGTACTTTTCGGAATCATGTCTAAGATAAGTAACCCTCCCGATAACCCTCCCGATATAGTCCTTTGTCCCTCTTTAAATTGCTTTTCTAGGCTTTGCAGGGCAAAATTACTACTCAAAAATGGTTTTTGACCACTCCTGAAAAAACTTGATTTGGGGGTATATTCCAGTAGCGCTGAAGTCTTTATTTTTATGATTTCTTAGTTTATCTCATGAATTAAATAAAGTTTTTTTATAGTATTCTCTATTGAAAAGATCAAATTTAAAATGGGCAAAACGGAAAAGTGCACAGACTTGAGAAGAAAGTGTCAGAGAATGTGAAAATGTAGACAGTTTTTTGTTTTAGTAAAAAAGCAAAAATGTGCCCCAGCTTCGTGGAAAAGGGCCCAGTATTACTTCAGCTTAGCGATTTAATATTCATAATTTTAATATTTTGACGAACAAGAAATCTAAATCTAAGAATATTTTCTAGCGTTTTGAACTAACACTTCTTGGTCTGTGCTGTAGTCCTATGGCTCTAAACTTAGGGATCTTCTTCTTTGTACTTTTTTAAAATTCGGATACAGTCAACTCCCTCCATAGTGCACACCCAAGAGACCGACGCCAGTTGTGTACTATGGCGGGGGTGCACTATGGACAGAGCTATTTTGTGTTCACTATAGAGGGGTTTTCCATCCAAAACAAAGTTCTATTCGACAACAATAACACTCAATCATTTGTTAGCCGTAAAATAATCCAAAAGATTTTTCTGCTTCATCTTTCTTCTTCAAGCGTTCATCTGTGAGTAGTTCATCCAGCTTGTCACACATTCCTAACACGGCAGGATCAGCAAAGTTAGTTTCCACGTAGCGCTTAAAGAGCTTGAATCCCTCAATTGCTTCTCGAGTTGTAACCGCAGGCTGTACCGGCTCTCAATTGTCATCAATTATCATTTCTCCAGTGTCACTGTCATATTCCGCTTCGGCTGTCAAGACGGCTTCTGCAATTTCTTCCAATGTAAGTGTTCCTCCAGTGACGACATCCTGATCGACGTTTAAGTAGTCAAGCAAATCGCATTCTGTTGCATCCACCGCTTGCAGTTATTCCCAAAGCGTGTTCATCTCTTCCTCTGCATCGTTTTGCGCCACCAAGAGCGAGATTAAAACAAAATTAGCCAAAATTATCCGCCAAAAAATACAATAAATAAAGCTCCACCTGTCCGTCCACGATGAATCCTGCCTTTAGAAAGCAATTTGCAAGCGTTTCCGGTCTCACGTACCTCCAGACATACGTTAGTTGTTTTCAAGTCGTAATGAAAAATTAAACAAGTTGCGCTCTAAAACATTTAATTCTTTTAACATTATAAATATATATATATATATATATAAAGTGGGCAGTATAGAGAGAGGCTTTTGGATCGGTTCCAGCCCAGGTGTGCACTATGGCGAGAGAGAGAGGCTTTTGGATCGGTTCCAGCCCAGGTGTGCACTATGGCGGGGGTGTACACTGTGGCGGGTGTACACTATGGAGGAAGTTGACTGTACCAGGTTGAGCCTTCGGTTGAAGCCTTCAGTTAATATATCTATTATTTACCGAAAAAAAGACTCAAAAGTGTATATTTACACTTTCCAATCATTTCACGCTAGAAAAAATTGCTGACAAATTCTTAAAAAATTTTGCCTTGGTCCCCAAGCTAAAAAGCTAAAAAATGGTGCCGGTGCCGAAGCTGGCACCGGCACCGCACCGGGCTAGTGCCGGTGCGAGCTAGGGAAGAGGGTTGGTGCCGGTGCGATGCCGTTGTCGAAATTTCAAAATTTGCAGCACTGATTAAAACCTAAGTCTAATAGAGTTTCTTAAACATGGGAAAGGTGGTGTGTACCAAACCTAGCATTTTGTGCAGAATTTCACGCTGAACACGATGGGTCAAAAAAAATTGGAAAGAAAACGGCTTTGAACAGGTAGAACAGCATTTGAAAATAGATAATTTTCACCTATTCTTCACCATGACAAAATGGGCAAAATAAATGTTTAAGTCGTAACGCAAATTTCCTATAACCTTGTCCTCGCTAGGAAAACCATCTATTCTCACACCGGATTCGTGCTCAGCATAGTCGATTTGCTTATAAAACTACTTTTAAAAATACAAAGTCACTGCCACATTTTGAATTCCGCTCAAGACAAAAAAGATTTGATTTTCAAATTTGAATATTTATTGTCTGGAAAAAAATTTAAAATTTGACAGTGACTTTATAATTTTAAGAATAGTTTTAAGAATAGAATTGAAAAAATCGACTACGCTGAAGGTACCCGGCAAAAGTTACCTTATACGGAGTTTGGTACTTATGCAGTACGGGGGGCACATTTTAAATTTATTTGAGAATAGTGTTTAAACGTCTTATAAGTAATTTTATACGCTTAAAAACGGTAAAAAATCGTTGTTCTGATACTTTGATACCTGAAAAACCAACCCCCTGAAAACCCATTGAAAAAGCAATTTCGACCAAAAATTAACCAAAATCTTGATTTGCCTTGATCCCTTAAGACAAAAACTCAAGTTTTGGTCAAAAATGATTTGTTCAAGAATTCAATTTTCCATGTAGGAAAGTGTCAGAAAATGGCTTTTATTAAGAGTATAAAAATTACTTATAAGACGTTTGAACACTATTCTGAAATCAATTTAATGCATAAGTGCCCGGAGTTTTATCTTATGTAGATTTTTTTACAGTCAAACTGCGTATTTGGTAACTTAAGAAGCTGGAAAAATTATATCATATACGGAGTTTTACCTTATAGAGAGTTACCCTATATCGAATTTCGACTATTGTTAACTTTTTGCAAGTTGAATACTTTAAAACACATAAATACAAACAAAGACCATCTGGCACAAACAAAACAAGCTCAAACCGCCACCATCTCACACTGGCTTTGCTCCTTAAAAAGTCTTTTATATTGAAAAAATAAATAAAAGTCCGATGTAAAATACTGACATTTCTTATCTCTTTACACAAAAAGAAAGGACAAACAAAAAGTTAATCGATAGGCTGGCCAAAAATTTGTTTAGAAAAAGTCAATTGCAGTCCACATCATATACAGGATGCGCCCATTTTTATTGCGAGAAAAATTGTATAAATTATTAATATTTCGACTTAAATTTTTTTTACTCAAAAGCTGAAATATTGTGAAATCAATTGGTACCTCATTTGCAAAATTTTTTTTACTATAACAGATAAACTAAAATTCAACATTTCACTAATATTCTCGCTCAATACTCTTTCCATTCACGTTTTATAGGCTTTAATTGCTCTGTCAATCATATCTGGCACAAGGTTTACAAAGACACGCTCAGTTCTTGTTCGAAGATCCGCCATGGTGACAATCAGAGTTGTGTGGATCTGGATCTTCACCCAAATCCACAAAAAGAAGGCGTCAAATCAGGCAGATACTGGATCTGAACTTTCACGGTCTATATACCGCAGCTAAAATTTCCATCAAAGTGTTTAATGCTACCACACGTTTGCCCTTCTCGATGAGTTATTGGACGAAATTTTCAATTTCTAGAGATGTGCAGCCCATGGCTGAAAGAAAAATTTAATTTTCAATTAAAAACGTTTTGAAAATTGAAAATTTAATTAACACGAGAATGTTTGATCGTGACTTTTCACGCTGATTCTTGTAGTGCCAGTCGCTTTTTAATTAACGATTGAAAAAGTAGAGGAAAAAGCAGTTCGAAATCTTCTAAATGACGTGATACTATAATATGTTGTTCCAAGAAAAAGAATTTTTTGTAATACATAGCTATGACTGTGATATGTAAAAATGGCTGCTGGAATCTGCTCTTTCATATGAGTGTATATGAGCAACAACCTGTCTGCAAACCTGCAAAAACCATCATTTTGTCAAATTTCCACTCGAATCTTCTCAAAAGCATGCCATAGCCCTGTATGACTGCTTAATGCTTGATCAATACTTGTAGAGAATTTCAAGAGCTACAAGATCGGCTGAAAACCATTACAAAAACATCATAAAATTTACTCAGAAATTACAGTGGAAGAGGTAAACCCGGCAGTTTTCCTGGTATTGAAATTTGAAAGATACCTGGTTTGGCTTATTTTTGGCCGTCTTTCTAAAAAACATTCAGGGCACAATATAGCAAAATTCAGGTGGTTGTGGCTTAATTTCGTAATTTTCTCGAAGTTTTACAGGGCATTTCCTGAAAATAAAAATGTTACGTGAAATATCGTAAAAAAACTGCATCAGAAACAATAGTTAGATCACAGGTAAGACTAGGTTGTCCTTCTCTTTAAAAGGTTTGAAGAAATATGCTGGTAGCGTGATCGTACATAACAGTTTTCTGTTTCCTTCTCAAAAAGAAGGAAAACACGGTCTCACATATGATCTACCACTTGTGTCTGATGCAGTTTTTGCAATCTTTCACGTACCATTTTTATTTTCAGGAAATGCCCTGTAAAATTTTGAGAAAATCACAAAATTAAGCCACAACCACCTGAATTTTTGTCCAAAAGCCCCTGGTTTTTTGTGTGGTTTTCTGGTCAAATTGTTTTGGCCTAAATTTTCTAAAATTGATTTGTTGTTTTAAAAGTCCGTGCACTAATTCTTTTGTATTTTTCACGCTAATAATTTTGTTATATTGTACCCCGATTTTTTTTTTTAGAAAATCGGCCAGGAATAAACGAAACCAGGTATCTTTCAAATTTCAATACCAGGAAAACTGCCGGGTTTACCTCTTTTATTGTAATTTCTAGTAGATTTTATGATGTTTTTATAATGCTTTTCAGCCTATCTTGTAGCTCTTGAAATTCTCTATAAGTATTGATCAAGCATTAAGCAGTCATACAGGGTTATGGCATGCTTTTGAACAGTTTCGAGTGGAAATTTGACGAGTAAGAAAATCATGGGTTTTTTTGTGTTGGACGCTGGTTGTCAAGCTTTATGCAAACAGGTTGTTGCTCATACACACTCATATTAAAAAGCATTTTCGAACTGTTTCTTCCTCGACTTTTACGATCGTTCATTGAAAAGTGGCTGGAACTACGAGAATCAGCGTAAAAAGTTCTTAAAAAAAGGCAGAAGTTACGATCAGGCATTCTCGGGTCAAACAGTTAAGGCACCAATCGATTTCCCAACGTCTAAACTTTAAATAAAAAATATCTTGTCGAAATATAATTTTAAAAAAGCAAATGTAAATCTGAAATTTCGGTTTGTTTAGGAGTGACAAACACTCGATCAAACTTTATCCAAAACGTGGATCAGAAATTTGAAACATAATTTTATTTTCATGAAACTTCTGAACACTTTCAACATTCCGACATTAAGCAAAACAGCAAACTCAAATGATTTTCTTGGATTTGATATATTCTTTCTTCTTCATTTAAGCATCCGGATTCGGAGACAAAAGCGCCCACTCATATTTGCTGAACTGGCTGTTAATTTCCTGGCAAAAGTTAAATGCCTATTGCGGTGATTTATCCTCTAAAATCTTCAGCACACGATCCACCTCCAAGGCCACAGGACTTGACTTGTTATCGATGAGTCGCATAATCGTTTCAGTGCTAGATTTTTTGAAATCATCTTCAGGAAGTTTTTAGCACTCATGAAAAAAGCAAAATTTTTGAAATTCAAGGGCGAAAACGTGATTTCACCGAAAATTTCTGTCTCTTCATCGTGCTGTTATATGCGGTATTATCTGCGATGTTTGAGATTCTTCTTCTTTTGTATCATCAGCATTAGCAGTCGAGAGAAAAGCATTTATCTGACCCCAGTGCTCCCGTTTTGGCGTTTTCTTTCCACCTTCCAGTCCGAACAAAGTCTTCGATTCTCTTTTTGTCTATAATTTTCAATTACAAAAAAACGAAAAAGATCGTGAATTGTGTTACTTATTAGATTGTTGGAGTTCATCAGCTTTCGCCACTCATCCATCTTGGTTTTTGTCTCTTGAGAAATTTGATCAGATTCATTCAATGCCGTGATGATCGCTTTCCAATCTGCATCTTTCTTCTTTCCATAGCCATCACTGTTGATATTCCAAAGAGCAGAACGTACCTGAACTTGTGCAATGAAGATAGGCTTCTCTCTGTCCCATACATTTCGCTTTCCATCTTCGATAACTTCAACCTAAAAACAGAGTTCGAACTTAAGTTCTGCGTGTGTAAGATATCACCTGTTCAGTAGTGAAGAGAGTGAGAAGAGACCCATGCTGCAATAAAGGACCGACCAGATTGTAGAGCTCGTCAAATCGTGCAGGTGTGAAGCGAAAAAACCCTTTCAGCTCTTTCGGATCCTAATCTTCGTAGTACTTTAAAAAATAAATGTCATAATCAGCTTTTACTGCACTTAAGCCACCTCATAAAAGTGTCTAAGCTTAGCTCTAGGTAGCGCAGATGTGGCCTTCTTATATATTTCTTTGAACTGTCCTCGTCATCTGAGCTAAATGCATTGTCAAAGAGCAGCAAAGCAATCGCCAGATTTTTATCCATCTGAAGCAAAAAAAATAAACTCACAGCAGTCTATAAGGCTGAAAACTGTTGAAAAGAATAAAAGGATCACGAACTATGTGAAAATCACTTTCGCAAAACCGTTTCGGGGTGGCGAAACGGTTTCCGTTTCACAGAATACGCGTTTCTTTCGATTAATTTCGCTGCTAGAGCCCCTATTGTAACAGTTTCATTGTTAATTTCCTTTCAAGAAACGGTGCTGAAACGGGCCGAATCATTTCCGTTTCAGTTTCAGCTTCGGAAACTAAAATGTGAAAGGTTTCACGGAAACGTGTTTTTCGTTTCAGGAAGCGATTTTGTTTCCGTAACCGTTTCATGTACCTGAAACGGTTTCTGAAAAACGTTTTTTGCGCGTTTCTGTTTCCAGAAACAGAAGTGTGAACAGGGCCATTACAATTTTTTCAAAAACAAATAAAAAGATTGATGGGAATTCTTTTTTAGTAAAACTTTTATTGCTTTTTTAAGTTTCACATAGTTCTCTCAACATTGAACAACGAGCAAATATAAAATGCGCAAAATAGTAGGACTGCTCCAAACAAGTCTCCTAACGCTGTCAAAATAGGTATTGAGTTGGTGTCGGGATTGCATTTGCACACCCAAAATGTTCGGCACAACCACTGGCAAATGTATAGCAATAACGCTACCTGCAAAAAAAGACAAAATTTTTGGTAAAAATGTTACCGTGTGATGGAAAAGACTTTGGACAAACTTTGAGGGCACTTTTAGATAGTAAACTTTTGTAATTTCGAAATTCTGTAAAGACAGTTTTGTAGCCCTGCATCTTCTTTTTTATAAAACTTAGTAGGATCTCTTAACACGCCAAGGCCTGACTGTGAAACTGATTGTTTCTGGTGTAGAATTTCGTGGAGAATCCAAATCTGCAAATCGTTTTTCAAAAAAGGCAGCTTGGCTCGAGATCGCCACCAATTTCGGAAGTTGTGTCAAATGGGACTTGGCTATGTTTAGAAAATCAGCTGACACTTGAATATTTTGTATACACATGCATGACTTCTATAGCTTGTAAGAAAGGGCAGAGCCCCGCTTTTTTAGACATTTTGTTGAGGGTTTTATGATAGCTAAATGTGAAATATTTGTTCCAAAGAAACAAATGTGTCATTTTTCCAAAACGGTTTTTTTGACTTAAATGTGCAAAATTAGGTGGGATACAGCTGTCTGTTCAGCAATGTCAACATACCATTTGAAAGAGCAATTTAAACTGCACCAAAAATGCTTCAAATTAAAACAAAGCAAAGTTTTTAAAGGATTAAGCGATCATTTCAAGAAAATTAACAAATATCTGAAAAAGCATTTTGACGAAAAAAATTTTTATCTCTAAACTAACCTCAAATTCTGATACCGGACTCGTGTCCAGCATTGGTCGATTTGCCAGTAGAACTGCTCTTTAAAATCATCGTCATTCAAATTCAAATTCAAATTTCAAAACATTTAAACTTAGGTAAAATTCGATATTTGAATAATTATTGTCTCGAGAGGATTTCGAATTTCGGCGATGACTTTTCATTTTAAGGAGCACTTCTATAAGCAAATCGACAACGCTGAACACGAATCCGGTGTCAGAATTTGAGGTTAGCTCAGAGATGAAAAAGTTTTTCGTCAAAATGCTATTCATATTTGTTAATTTTTTTGAAATTATCGCTTAACCCTCTAAAAACAATGCTTTGTTTTAATTTGAAGCATTTTTGGTGCAGTTTTAATTGCTCTTTCAAATAGTATGTTGACTTTGCTGAACAGACAGCTGTATCCCACCTTTTTTTAAAATTTTGTCTATTCAAGTCAAAAAAACCGTTTTGTAAAAATGACACATTTGTTTCTTTGGAACAAATATTTAGCATTTAGTTATCATAAAAACCTCAACAATATAAAGCGAAGACTCTGCCCTTTTTTACGAGCTATAGAAGTCCTGTACGCGTATACAAAATATTCGAGTACCAGCTGATTTTCTAAACATAGCCAAGTCCCATTGGACGCCATTCCGAAATTGGTGAAAATGTTGAGCTGAAAAAAAATTTTGCATATTTGGATTCTCCGTGAAATTCTGCACCAGAACCAAACCAGTCTCACAGTCAGTCCTTTGCGTGTTAACAAAAATCACCCAAACACTTTTAAGATAATTTTGAGAAGTTCACACTTATTTACATAACTTGAAATGATCTAAATTTTTTTTGAGTATTAAGTGGTATGAAAAGATTCTTTAATCAACCTGTAGCACAGTTCAACAACTACATAACCCATTTTACAGAATTATTTTCGAAAATTTGAGTAATGAGATATGAATTTTTGGGAAAAATCAATTTCTTTAAAAAATGACTAAAACCAGTCTCACTAACTTTTTCGGATTTTGATTTTTTCTCAAAAAGCAATATCTCAACACTAAAAATTTGAAAAAATTCTGTAAAATGGGTTTAGTTGTAGTAGTTGAATTGAGCTACAAATAAATGCTAAGATCTTTTTTTTGCGCTCAACACTCAATAAAAACTTTTGACAAGTTCAAGTGATAAAAAATACTTGTCAACTTCTCAAAGTGATCTCATAAGTGTTTGGGTCCAAATGCTTTTTTATAAAGGATTCTGCTAATTTTCATATGCCATTTAAAAGAGAGATGCAGAGCTATAGAACTATCTTTACAAAATTTCATAATGACGAAAATTCACTACAGTCAAACCTCGTTTATACGGCACCCCCAAAAGTTCGTTCCCGCCTTGGGTCCGACACTTTCTTTAGCTCAATTTTCGAAGTCTTTTGCTAAATGTGATTCGCCAGTCTAGTCCGAAATATCGCAAGAATTCTGATTTTGCCATTCGTTTTTTCAAAAATTTTAAATTTCGTCATAAAGACACGCGAACCTCGGTTATACGGCACCAGATTTTCAAAAGGGTGCCGTATAACCGAGGTCCGCGGGTCTTTATGGCGAAATTTAAAGATTTTGAAAAACGAACGGCAAAACAGAATACTGCGATATTTCGGACTAGACTGGCGAATCACATTTAGCAAAAGACTTCGAAAATTGAGCTAAAGAAAGTGTCGGACCCAAGGCGGCAACGAACTTTTGGGGGTGCCTATAAACGAGGTTTGACTGTATCTAAAGTTTGTCCGAGGACTTTTCGGTCACACGGTAGTTGATCTAAAATTTCACTGTAATCTAAAAAGCCTCTGTTTGACTCGAGGCTTTAAAAAATATATTTAGTTCTGGTTCACAAATTATAGACTTTGTTATTATTCTATGATTTACTTACTTGAATTAAAGAGGCGCTTAGATACAGTGTCAAGAAAAGCCAGTCAAAAGGCAGACCATTGAGAAAATGGATGCTAGAAGACAAGAGAAGTTGAGCTGGAATCGCCAAAACGAGTAAAATGGTTCCTTGAATCGACTCCTTGTCTAAACAGATGATATCAGAGACTATTTTTCTGTCAAAGACGTCAAAATGGCATTTATAAGTTTGATTTGCAATAAGAATTTTTTAGTTCACCTCCATACTCTGATTTTTTAGAAGTGACCAAAACCCATTTCCTAAGCTATTTTCATGCCTAACAAGATAACGCAAAAATTGACAAATTATTTGTGTAATAAATAAAATTTACGACGCTACTGATTTATACCCCTCGCCAAAAATCATGATTTTTAGGAGTGTCTAAAAACCATTTTTAAGTAATACTTTTGCTATAAAAGGACTAAAAAGGCAATTTTAAAAGGATTATGGGCTGTATTGGGAGGGCAAAGGAATAATAAGCGGCCACTTTTTAAAGCCTTTTTTCGGCCATTTTTGACTGTTTTACCATATTTTTCAACTCGGGCCGTGGCAAAAAGAAACTCTATATTCATTTTATGATCAAGAGTACTCCTCTAAATCATCTCTAAGGTAAGTGAGTGCGCGCATCTCTAACTCTCAAGCCCGTGCGCTTCCGAAGAGTCACAAAAAATTTTGCATAAGTTTTATGAATCCTCCTTTAGTTTTTAAATTAAGATTCCAATGAAAAGACAAGGAAAATGTCTTTAGACTGGTATGTAGGAATATTAGACGAGCCAATAGAATGTATGAGAAAACCAGTCATAAAGCGAAAAAAATGTTTTTGAAAAAGTCACAATGTGACCCAAAAAGTAACATCCTTCCAACCCTACTCCGAAGTGGCTGAAATCAAAAAAAAATATGAAAGATTTGGTATGTTCGGAATTCCAAAAGCTTGATGTCGACGAAAAATGGATTATTCTCTTCAAAGGTGAAAATATCATGGTCCTAAGAAAACTTGTATTCGCTATGATAAGTCTTCCCGTCGAATACCTTCTGCGAATCAGTCTTCTCTATTGTCGACAATGTGTTGCTGAGTGACAATGTTGAGTGACAAGAAAAGCCAACTTTAACTTTAATGTTTATCTGTAAAAATATCACCAATTCACAAAATGATTAAGGTTTTTTCAAATATTGCTTTCCAACCATTGCTTTCCACACAAACAGATTACAGGTCATTTTTTAAGTGAACTAATTTCAGTATATTGAATTTTTAGTGCTTATCTCAGGGTTGCCAAGTGGGCTAAAAAATCAGCATGTATAATGGCTGATTTATCAGCCAAAATTTTCAAATTGCATTTTTATCGTGTTTTTTAGCAGAATTTTGCCAAAATTCTGCCCTCTGGGTTGCCAAGTCCCTCAAATTAAATGCTTATTCGAACTGTAAAAACAGAATTTTTTGTTTATTGATAATTTCTGAGTACAGACCATTTAAAAAAGCACAGTGTAAACCGGGTTTTGTAGCCCTTGAGCTGCGCTACAACAGAGTGCAAAAATGTTATTGCGGCGCTACACAAAAAATCAAAATTCTTATCAAAATAGTTGTCTCCTTGTCAAAAGTATCGAATTCTTTAAAATGATTTTTTCACAAGTAAAAATGTTTTTTCTCAAAATACCGAAAAATGAATTTTCAATGGTAAGGCGAGAGCTTTTAAACGTGCGTAAACTTTCTTAGATGTGTTACAGACTGGCGTTACAAAGTTGCAGACTAAAACAATTAGTATTTAAAAAAAAATACCCTGTACCTAAAAAGACCATCTGTTTTGAGAAGGTAAAATAAAATTTTATTTACAATGTTAAATTTTTTCTGAAACTTTTCACAAATCTTTATGTTATCCTATTAAGTAGAAAAATTAAATTTAGGATGTTTTTCGGAGTCACTTTTCAAAAATATAGAGGTGCGCTGTGAACGGGAGAAGTACCAATTTCTTATTAAAAATTCATTAATAGCTGTTAATAATAAACCTACTTTTACAATTAAAAGTCTTAATTGGGTTGAAGTAGGTGAGTAGTCGTTTTGCAGGCAGCTCTCCTTTCTCAGCAAATTTGTGAAGATAGGTGGAAATTTTGCTGGAGTGAATGGCAACTAAGTTCCCGCCAACTCCTAAAAATACAATATTAAAAAATGGATTACTTTAATATAAAATAAGCGGTGGAAGAAAAGTCCTTGCAAATTTTCAAAGCTAATGATTAAGCATCTAAAAATTATCGAAAAATTATTTTTTTTTAATTTTTTTTTAAATGAACAAAATTCGAAAAAGCTGTAAAAACTTGGATTTGAGTCATTCAGAGTTTTTATTGATCCGGTTTTTTGTCATTGATCTGACCTGATCTGATCCAAGGTATCAATGATACCTGGATTAAATGATAATGGCTAAAAAAATTCGCCAAAATTCGGGTGATCTGATCTGATCTGATCTGACTGATCAGTGGCCAATCTGACTGATCTGACTGATCAGTGGCCAATCTGACTGATCTGACTGATCAGTGGCCAAAAATTTGATGATCTGATCCGACTATCAATGATCCAAACTATCATTGATACCGCTATCAGATCAGATCAGTGAAATCCGGATCAATGAAAACTCTGGAGTCATTTAAAAACAAAAGATTCATTTATCCAAAGAAACCATATCTCAACACTCAGATTTTTATAAAATCATTCTGTATAATGGGTTTTGTAGTTCTTGAGCTGCGCTACAACATGTTGCTAATGCGTTGTCATGACGCTCAATATTCAATAGAACATTTAATCACTGAAAGTGATGAAAATGCCTGTCAACATATTAAAATGACCTCACAGGCGTTTGGAGCTAGATAATGACTTTAAAATATCCATATAAAATCGATAGTACATTTTGAAGAGGAACAACACGCGTAGAGGCGTTTTGCCCCTTTTTCCCATTTGGGAAAAAGGGGCCAAACGCCTTATTAAGGCGTTTGGCCCTTTTTTCCCAAAAAAAGTTTAAAAGCTGGGTGAGCCCTTGGCCCGGACATGTCAACTCCCGGGCTTCCTTTTTTTAAGCAGCGCATAGCCGTTAGGCTTAGGCTTAGCTATTAGGCTTAGCCTGAAAGGCCTCCATCCCTTATAATAAGGCGTTTGGCCCTTTTTTCCCAAAATGGGAAAAAAGGGGCTAAAAGGCTACGCACCGAACAACAGGGCTACACAATGGTGTATAGTGTTTTCGATCGATTTGAAATCTTTCAATTATCGAAACATCGAAAAATCGAAATGTCGAAAATTTTCGATAATCGATTAATCGAATTATCGAAAATATCACAAAAACCTCGATTATCGATCGATTTCGATAATTTTCGATTAATCGATTGACAACCCTAATGGTGTATTTGAAATAATTTTTCGAAAATCTTTAGATACCTAATCATTAGCTTTAAAATGCTTCAAGGACTTTTCTTCCACCCCGTATTTACCATTAATGACTGTCTGAAATTTAGCAAGGTTTTCAAATTGGCTTGTAGATTTGTCTAGTATAGCACCACTAGCACTGAAAATACATGGATAATAGTAGTTTATTAAAATCTGCTCATTAAAATCAAAACCTGCTGAAACACATAGCACTGAGAATAGCTCCCCAACCATACTTGAGCACTTGCAGAGTCACTTTTTGTTTAGAAGCGATCCACATCCAGCCAAGAGTTGAAAATAGCAAAACAGCTAGAATTACGCAGTGAACTGTCAAATGTATTTCTCTGTTCTCGTAGAAGTAGGATGCAATTTTTATCTGAAAATACAGCAATTAATAATACTAAAAATCATTTAAAAGTCTAAACATTTTTATTGATTTTCAGTGTCTTTACTGTATTGGGTTGCTCAATAAGCTTTTCTTGCTTTGGCTTGTAGTCCAAAGAAGTAAAACTTTCGAATACTCGCCTGCGAAATTTTTCCCATTACGAAAACCAGAATTTTATGCATAAATAAAAAACAATAAGGGCAGAAAACGTTACAACGCAAAATTTTGGTATGGCAGGAGTTTCAAATTTTTGAACCATTGGGGCAAAAAGGGGCAGGAGTAGAGTGGGAAATTCAAATTGGGGAAAAATAAGTGCTGAAACTACAAGAGTGAAACTACCAAGGATAAATTTTCGGCCAATTTTTCTATAACCTTTTCGAATACTATGCTTAGACGCAAAATTAAAAAAAAATAGGGGTTATAATTATCAGTTTTGTCACTTTCCCGTCAAAAACTCGAAAAAAGTTAAATCAAAAACCTACTATAATCCACTATAGCTACCCGTGGTTTTACGGGCCCGAATCCTTGATGGTTCTTAATTTATTGAAAAGCAGCCTTTAGCAACATCAACTCTTACCCCTTTGCATACAAACAATGAGTAGATATGGCCGCAATCAGACAGAATAAACAATCAAAATAGTGTCCCAATTTGAATTTCCCCCAACTTGATTTTTCCCCAATTTGAATTACCCCAATTTGAATTACCCCAATTTGAATTTCCCCACTCTACTCCTGCCCGCAAAAAGTTCGAATTTTTAAAATTTCACTTGCCTATTTTACATTTTTTTTTCTAAGTAAACCTACTGAAAAAATATGAGTCTTAGATATAAAAAGTAAAAAATAAATTATATATTTCTCAAACTTATGAAACAACCCAATGCATTGTTTTCACACAAAGCTTATACTTAATAATTGTAAATATAATTAAAAAGCATAGTTTAAAATCAAAAACCCCGTACAAAAAGATAAATTGTAGTGACGTCTCCAGTGGTTCCAGCCAACGGTGTAGCGATGTTATCTGGGTTAATATTCAATTTCTTGGCCACCACTGTCAACAAAACCATAATAGAGGCGAGCAAAAGCGAGCCGATTGAGAGTGTCAGGGTTGCACTTGCCATAAGCCATAAAGCTAGCGACATATTAAACTGAAAAAATTACTTTTCAAAACCACAATTTTCAAGGGTGTGTTTGAAATTACAGGTCAAAAGGTTCAAAAATTACGTCAAATTAGTAATTCACCCGGTCACATTTGAAAATATTAACTTCTTTTTTAATTTTTATATTAATATGTAGCTCTGGATGCTGACCTTATGAAATGGCTAGACTATAGAATCCCCCTTTGTTCATTTTTATTTACTTCTAATTCTTTATTTCTAGTTCATTTTCTTTTATTTCATAGATGCATAAAAAAACATGCATACCAGAGTTTCTATATGTGGCAGGCCATAGTATTTAACACTATGTTCAACATCTTCTTGTTAGTGGGCCCTGTGTGATTAGTGGCCCTTTTTTATTCCCTTCCCCTCATAATACAGCCCTTATTCCCTTTAAAAATGTTTTGGCGGGAATTTAAAAAACATTTTTTTTAATTTTCCTATATTTATTACCTTGGGGGAGCAAGGCAAACTAAAAAATTTTTTTTTTCGATTTTTCAGAAACCAAAGTGTTTCCGTGCCGTTTCAGAGCACGAAAATCAATATGAGACGGGTCTCTTCCCCTTCGGTATGAGTAAATTTTGCGCTGGCTGGGAGGGGATTCTTTAGTGTTACCAATGAAATTTTCAAAAGTGGTAGAAAAAAGACTTTAAATGGAGCAACGTTTTCTAAAAATTTAAGCCATTTAAAGACCTTACTCTGCAACTTTTTAAACTCTTTTTCGGTCACTTGATAGCTCATTGGTAAGCTGAGATCCAGGGCTACACAATGATAAAAAAAATTTAAAAAATTATAACAAAGTTCAAGAAATTCCTGAGACAAACAAATTTTTCAAACTTGATGGGATAAATTACTGATTTGACGAGATTTTTGAACTTTTTGACGGGGAAAGTAATTTTAACAAATTTGAAATTGTCGAAAAAAACCCTACCACATTTTGCAACACAATTGCTACAATTGCTGCCATCAAAGACACAACTATGGCCTGCACTTGAATAAGACCGACATTGCAGACCAACGCCCAAAGCTGCTGCTTCTTTTTGTCAATAAAGCCAAGATTTGCCTGCGAAATTTGTTGAGTGTATGATAGAAAAAAGGTATTACTACGAGCATACCATAGTAGAAATTCTAGAAGCGAGTGTCATCTGCAAGTTTCCATTTAAGCCGAGCAAAGCGGGCACTAGATTCAAAGCACCAGCTCGCATAAATTCTTGGTTACTGGCACTGTCAAAAAGAGCACCAGCACCGACCATGCCTACGCCCGCTAGCATAAATGGAGGGATTGTCTTAAAAATAAAAAAGCTCTAAGTTGCTGCATGTTTTGTCAGTTTCAGCTTTTTAGAGAAAGATATATTATGAAGATTTTTTTTAAGTTTAGCAAATATTCATAAAAAAAACCATGGAACTTGTTTACTTGGGGGCCCCTTTTTTGGTCAACTGTGAATAGTGTTCAGACGTCTCCTAAGTAATTTTTATACGCTAAAACCGATAAAAAAGTTCTTTCCAAACAATTTCCGTACTAAAAAGACGTGTTTTGAAAAAAAATAATTGTCAACAAAGCTAACATGAAAAAATGAATGTTTGGTACCAAAAAATTTGCCAGAGTCTCCTCTATCTCCTCCAAAAAAAAAGATCTCGTCAAAACAACAAAAATTCAAAAAGTTATGGCAAAAATTAACTAGGGCAAAAAAGTTGCGCCACCCTGTAAATTAGAAATTTCTGAGAATTTCATCTTATTTTTCTGATTTTTTCTGAAAAAACCAAACGAATAGCAAAGAAATCAAGCATTTTTATAATTTTGAGTGAGTAATGGCCTAGTTTCTCCAATTGATTTTTGGAAGGATCGAATAATAGGATAGCAACTATATTTTTTTCTATTAGCTTTCTATGTTTTTGCATTTGTTTGAATTTTAACATACTAAATATAATAAATTTAAGAATTTTTGAATACCTGCCAGAGAAAAGTTTTTAAGGAGTCACAATCCGGGATTTTTTCCTCATTCTCCTAAAATAAAAGGTTGAAATATCCTTCAAGATGAAACGAATAAATATTACAATTTCAATCACAATGTCTTCGGAGCTAAATAAACAGATAAGTAGGAAAAAATCTTGAATCTATTACCTGGACGAAACAGATATATCGTTGATCGACAAAGACAAGTCATTTCCTAGGTAGTCTACAAAGAATAATTGACTACTGGAAATTATAAAAAAATTATTCAAAATTACCGCCTACGGCAGTCTCAATATGCCCTTCCATGCTGAGTTCAGCAGTTTCTTAGTGTCACAAAATTCAGCAAGCTTGCCAATTTCCCAGAATGTTTTGCAAACTGCTTCCGAATTGAAAATAAAATCAAGCTTTTGCATACAAACAGCTGTAGTATTGATCATTCACGTCTTCAAACAACCTAAATATTCTATAAGAGTCAAAACCCAAAAAAAATTTTAAGCAATAGAATTCACAATAAAACTTTTAAAAATCAATGTCTACGAAGCAAAAAGTGATGCAGCAAAAATGTAAAAGCATCCTTAAAATGCTCGACTTAAATAGACACTTTATTTGGAGCATAAATATGGGAAATTATAAATTTGTTTAGATAAAAAAGAAGTTTCACAACCATCATGATTATCTGTCCGGAAAATATGTCATTCATAAATTTATGGAAAGTGTTCCTCACATGCATAAGTATAGGATTAGCAAAAACTTTTGTTGGGAGAATTTGGTTTTACGTTTGTGCTCACAATAGTTTGTTTTTATCTTGTTTAAGTAGATGATATAGCATTTGTTTTTTTTTGTGTATGTTATGAAAAAATAGAAGGCACAGTTTTTTGTGTAAAGTAAGACCAAATAATAGCTTGAATTGATTTTGATTTTTAGCGTTTGTTGTAAAAATAATTGTTTGATATCTAATCAATAGATAACTTTTTTTGTTAAAAATTATTTTTGCATTTTTTGATTATAATAATTTGTCAAAATTTAAAAGATTTACCAGCTACATTTTCAGCTGCAAAACGTCCAGCCTTGCTGCGCCCAAGATACTTAATGTAAAGTGCGACATATTTTCAAGAGTTTATTTTGATTAGTTTTTTAATTGCTTACATTTTGACGAATTTTTTTTTAATTCGAAAGCTTGGATGTTGGAAAATTTATTGCTACTAGAACTGTTTATTTCTGTTGCCGTTTTTATCGTTAAAAATATGGTTTATTAAAAAAGCTAATCTTTTTTTAGCAATAGTCTACACAGTTCCAGAAAAGGCAAAGTGCGTCGAATGGTTCATTGAGAAGGGAAAAAGTGTGGCAGCATTCAACGTTTGCTATCGAAAAAAGTGTGGAGGAGAGATTGGAACGGCATACTGGATATGTACAACAAGTACGAATGTCAAGAAAGTGTCGAGAGAAGCAGGTGAGAATAGAGAAAAGGCGGCTGAGGTGGTCGCACTTAGGGTAGATCGCGTTCGTTTTATTTGGCATAAGTCGTTTACCGTTTAAGACCCGTTTATCATTTACTTTTAATGAAAATCACCTTTTAAACGGTTGTTTAATCCATTTAATTGAATGGATCCCTTATTCAAGGAAATTAGTCACTCAAATCTACCACTTTAAAGCATTTTATTGATGACAATCGACCAGCAACACATGTAACGCAAACAAACAATATTATTTCTCGCCAGATTCTTCGCTCTCCATTTTTTTCCCGACTTCTTCATCATCGAGCTCGGAGGACGCTGCGAGCCTCATCAATCAGCATAGAAAGCTTCAGCTTTCTATGGCTTGTCTTGGGCAACCACTACGTTTCGTCGCGACAGACCTTCCACGGTTTTTGCTATCCATCGGAAGTTTTTTGTCTTGGGCAACCACTACGTTTCGTCGCGACAGACCTTCCACCAGTTTGAATGTGACATCAAGCACAGCAGAACAGCTGATCGGCATAGCTTTTAGATACTCAAACATTATTCGAATCGTCGGTAAATATGTCGAGGCTTTTGACTGATCCATGGACAACTAAATATCAATCAATTATGTAATGACCAGATCATAAATACGGGAAGGCAACAAACTTACACGGCAGGCTTCGATATAGAATGGTTTTAGAATTTTACACAGCTCTTTGAACACCACGAAGTGGTGTTCAAAGAAGAAGAACTAGAAAACTTGCCAGCGATGAGCGATGTGTGCTGCCCACCCACTGACTAAATTTAAGAATGACGCCTGCTACATTGTTTTTGGACTTCAGTGCATCAATAATCACCAGATGATAGAAATGCGCCGCACATTGGAAGCTAAAGTTAACCAGTTATGGTCAAGATCGTCTCACAAAATAAGCTACCTATCAATTTCCAGAAGGCGACACGACTTCTGCATGTTACTCGCATCATCACTGACCGTAGCGACGATCCTACCTGAATTTAGCCCATTCTTCTGCAAGCACTCTTCAATAAGACTGGCGATTTTTTCTCCGGTGTGCTCTTTTTTCATCGAGATAGTAGCCAATACGTTGTCCATTCGATTAAAGTCGTCGTCGACAATATGCGTTGCGACACTAAATGACTATACCATAAAACATAGTGTTCCGAATGAGTGAAAACAGACATGAGTAGAGCAGGAAATTTGCTTGGTTTTTGCTATCCATCGGAAGTAATCGAAAAGTAGCCGCTCCCAATTTGCTGCGCGATATGTTCTTAATTTGTCTTTGCTGAGCCATAGCAGAAATCACAACTCGACAGCAATGCAATCGTCCAAACACCTACACAATGAACTTTTAATGAAACAAATTTTCGAAAAAAATTTCAGATAGTTTGTACTTACAAGTCTGGGTATGCCTTTTTCGTCCTAGCTTGAACGTCTTCATCGTCGAAGAAGTACATGGAAGCATTTTGGCGCACTTGATTCCGAACCAATTCCTCATCGACCTTGCGCTGTCTGGCTTCTATCGTATGCTGTTGATCGAAGAACGACGTAATTTCATGAGCCTGCAATATAAAAAAGAAATTGGTGAGAAAAAATAGAAGCTTACAAAGATAACTTTTACATTGCTTGACTTACATTTACCAGCTTGATATTTTTTCTGCTCCTCAGCATGCCCTTTCTTCTTCAGATGATTGATCATATTGCCGGTTGATGAATCCTTTGGCACTGGCAGGACATTATTGCACTTGAGGTACTTGCGCTTTTGTTTGCCATCATCTGTCATCAACGAGAAGTACGTCCAAATCAAAGCAGGAGCCATATTCTAAACAAAGAAAATTATCTAACGATATAAATCAAATTACTCAATGAACAAAAATATAAGCAAGAAAACGGAGAGAAAAAAATTTGCACTCTTCAATTAAAATCGTCATTTTATCTACGTCATAAGACGGATTAAACGCCGTTCTCTGATAGGATAACATTTAAGATAACATACCGTGGTCTCCCAAAAGTCACATTTCGAAAATCACTCTTTAAAAAAAGTTACAGTCATTTTAACACGCAAAGGGCTGAGTGTACTAACGGTAGCGAAATGCTCAGCGAGTCTCGCTGAGCATGTTTACAAAAATGGAAAATTCAAAAAGTCACTTTTTCGCCACTCCAGGTGCTCGAGAAGCATGGTCCTTTTCGTTACCTGGTCTCCACCTAGGTATGTGAACGTTTAGTGTCGGTGCTTACTTAAATTGGTATCTCGGCAGTACTACTAATAGTGCAAAATGACCGCGAGGAGTTGTGCTATCTATTGAATATATGTGAGTCGATGTTTGTTTTCAAAAAGATTGCTAACCCACCCATTGTTCAACAAAAGTCCACTTGCCCGAAATTCCTATCTTTGACCCAAACTTTGCTCAAAAGTTTGAAATTTGACATTTTTCTATGCTTTCTTGGTCATAAAAGATGGAGAATTTCCTCAGCTACAAGATGGTAATTTTTAGTTCCAGCTTTAAGAGCAAAACTGTCAGAAATAACAGGAGAATAGGGTCAGTCATAAAATTTTCCTATATAGAGGTTTTCCAAATTTCAAGTATTTTACTTATCTTTTTCATTATCTTTTTATTCAAATAAATAAAAATATTTCTTTTGTGAAAATGTTTAGATCTTTCGCATTTTTACAAGAAACACTCAGCAAAACTATAGCCCCGGTGAATTCCTTACGATCGACGAAATTCTGCTACCCTTTCGTGGTCGATGTCCCTTCCGCATGTTCGTACCATCCAAAAAGGCTGAATTTGGAATCAAAATTTTTTGCGCCGTTGACCCAGCTACTATGTATCTACTTGGAGACATCTACTTGGGTAAGCAGAGCACAGAAGGCGAAAGAAATCTCGGGAAAAATGTAATTTAGATTAGTTTGTTTATAGTTGACATGTCCATTTTCCTATTTTAGGTGGTTCTGCCAGCGGGTCGCACTTTAGTGACAGACAACTTCTTCACTTCAATCCAGCTTGGCACTGAACTGTGGGGACAAAGGACACGCTTGTTAGGAGCTATCAGAAAAAAAGGTTGGAAATCCATCCGATTTTGTCAAAGAACCTATAGAGGTAACTGTAAGCACATCAAATAGTTTATTCGAACAGTTTTTATTAGGTTGGTAAAAGCAAATTTGTCTTCCGGGAGCATGAAACTTTGATGATGCTTCAAGCTCATCCAAGAAAGCAAGTTATGCTCTACTACACCGAACATCACCAGCCTGAAATACACAAAAGTGGCAAACCAAAGATGATAACTGACTACGATGCCACCAAATTCGCTGTCGACATCTTTGATGAGATGTGTGGTAGATATACCTATTCTCCAAGAACAAACCGCTGGCCTCTTCGAATTTTCATGCACTTGTGTGATGCCGCTGCTCAGAATGCTAATGTCTTTTCAATAAAGAGGAATCAAGACGTTCCTTTATCGTCCAGCTAGCAAATAAATTGATGCACGAGCAGAAAGAGAGGAGGAGCCATGAGAGTCATTGGATAAGCGAGGGCTTCAGGGAAATAGACAGCTTGTATGAAAGGTATTTTTGTGATTCGTTTTCCCTTTTATAGAACTTTATTTATAGCCTACAAGCGAAAATGATGGGAACTGAAAAGGCGCATCCAGTCAATCATTGTTACATCTGCAACCTATCTGGACGAGGTGAAAGTATACAAGACTGCAGCTACTGCAAGAAGCAAATCTGTAAAAATCATAAAACTGAAACTTACACTCTGCCCTGATTGCAATATGCCTGAAGTGAAAAAAGGAAACAAAAAAGAACCCACAACAGTGATGAATACCAGACAAACAATTCAACCAAACACTTGCGCCCTTTGCTTCAAATGTCAAAAAAGAATTCACACTCGGTGCACTGTCTGTAGCCGACCCTATGTGCAAATCCCACCGCTCAGTTCTCAATGCAGAACATTGCAATGAATGTAAATAAACATTTTCACAAAAGAAATATTTTTATTTATTTGAATAAAAAGATAATGAAAAGATAAGTAAAATACTTGAAATTTGGAAAACCTCTATATAGGGAAAATTTTATGACTGACCCTATTCTCCTGTTATTTCTGACAGTTTTGCTCTTAAAGCTGGAACTAAAAAAATTACCATCTTGTAGCTGAGGAAATTCTCCATCTTTTATGACCAAGAAAGCATAGAAAAATGTCAAATTTCAAACTTTTGAGCAAAGTTTGGGTCAAAGATAGGAATTTCGGGCAAGTGGACTTTTGTTGAACAATGGGTGGGTTAGCAATCTTTTTGAAAACAAACATCGACTCACATATATTCAATAGATAGCACAACTCCTCGCGGTCATTTTGCACTATTAGTAGTACTGCCGAGATACCAATTTAAGTAAGCACCGACACTAAACGTTCACATACCTAGGTGGAGACCAGGTAACGAAAAGGACCATGCTTCTCGAGCACCTGGAGTGGCGAAAAAGTGACTTTTTGAATTTTCCATTTTTGTAAACATGCTCAGCGAGACTCGCTGAGCATTTCGCTACCGTTAGTACACTCAGCCCTTTGCGTGTTAAAACCCATAAATTTCTTGACACACCTTGTATGTATTCCGAAACTTAATTTTCAAGTAAGTATTTTAATGCATTAATATCCAATTAAAAAAAACAAGCATTCATTTTTTTTTTAATTTATCTTGTTTTTTGACCACCAAATAGCAAAAGATAATTCCAAGTAATCCGTTTATACTACTACAACACCTGCAATAATGAGCTCTACTTTTCAGAAATAATATGTTTTCAATTGTTTTTCCCGAGACTCTAAAAAGAGGTTTTTGATTCTTCAAAAATATTTTGTATATAAGCGCAATATTTAACATTTTCTACACAACTTGCCAAGTGCCGAAAAAATGTTTTTCCATTCCTTATTTTTAGCAGCAATATTTTTTTCATCCGCACATCTAGTAGTGGCTCAACCTCCAGAAGTGGCTCAACTGCAACAACCTTCTCAGCCTAACATTATTTTGCCAACACCGTTATCGCCCAATGCAAGCCTAGCATTGGTATCTGGACAAACGCCTCCACCACTTCTACCACTTGGCAATGTAGGCAATCCAGGTGGAACTTTCCCATCTGGATCTCCACCACCATTTGTGCCTAGTGGTGGAGCAGGTATACCACCTACTCCACTTGCTAACCAAGGAATTTCGCCGGGTTCAGGTTTGAACAGTCCTCAAGCCAGTCAACCTCCACCCATGACCAATCCTTTGGCAACACCTGTTACTGGCATTCGACAAAAGAGAATGATTGTAGATGTCTCGAATTCTTCTTCAAAAACAACTCCAGTTTGAGCATTTTTTGTATGGATTTATTGTTAATATATCTTGCAAGTTTTGTTAGCATGCCGAAGACTACATGAAAGAAACATTTTGCGGAATTTTCCTTTTTCACGTCCCTGCTAGGCAAAAAGCTAATTCTGATACCGGATTCGTGCTAGGCATGGTCGATTTGCATATTAACCTGTCTTCAAATTCTAAGTTAATGTCAAATTTCGAATTGCTTACGAAACAACCAACATCTAAAAGAATTTTGATATTTTAAATCTTACTGTGAACTTTAAATCAGCGGAATTTCCAAAATTGAAATTGGCAGAATACAGTTCTCTTTGGTCTCTCAATGTACTCTTTTGAATCATTTCAAACAGTTTCAAACGATTCGAAAGAGTACAGTGCTAGACCAAAGAGAACTGTCCGATGCCACTTCAAATTGGTCGATTAAAGAGCCATTTGATATGCACACCGACCATGCTGGACACTAATGCGAGATCAGAATTTGGTTTTTGCCTAGTAGGGACGTCGAAAATGCAAATTCCGTAAAATTTTTACCGCTGAATATTTTCCCCATGCCGTTTTGTTATATTGTGATTGCATGTTGGTAATAATTTATTTGTTTTAAATGATCATAAGTATAAAAACCTTTAAAAAAATCAAGCATAACCCTCTGATTGTCTTTGCTTTCTCGCTCACAAGCTATATGACCATCGCTATAGCATAGAATACTTATGCTTGCATGCACATACAAAAAATCAATAAACTATGTGTTTTTGAAATAGCTCTCATCGTCATTTAAAAAATATATAAAATTTACGAAACAAGTTTTTTAATAAAACAATTTCTGATTTGTTAGTAAAGAAATAAGTATGAATTTTTTATATAGCTTTCTGTACAAAACTTTTATTGTTGCTGTTCTGTTGGAGGAGGCGTCAGGAGGTATGTATAAATATATACAAGGTGTTTAATATATATTAGGGCTGATTTCCAAAAAGGAGATTTCGGCGCTACTTGGATATACCCTCACCCCCCAGATCAACTTTTTTTTAGCAATCGGAACCCCGAGCGGCACTTTTGCCTAGTTAGACTCAGAATTTTACGCTGAACACGATCGTGTTTTTGATTTTTAAAATTTTCGTCAAAAAAGTTTAGCTAGAGCCTTCTGAAAATTTGAACTTTTTTAGATTATTGTTTTGCAAAAAAAGTATGAAAAATGGTTATAACTTTTTATATACTGAAAATTTTTCCAAGCTGAAAATTGTATCTTGTGGAAGAGATTCAGGGCTATCCTTTGACTAATTATTTGCCTACCGTCCTGAAAATTTACCGATGCAAAATCCCAGATATTATAGTATCAGCTATTTGATAAGGACTCATCTTCAAACGGCTATAACTTTTTTCACACTGGACAAAATGAAAGTGGACACTATATTGTTTTGTGGAAAACTCTACGGAGATTTTGAATCTGCAAAGAAAATTATTAAAATATTTTTCATTGCAGAGATATGGCTTCTTTGAATTTGGTCACTATAATTTGTCATCACTGCAGTGCAAACTGACAATTTACAAAGTTAAACACCGGATTCGTGTTCAGCATGGTTTTATTTGCTTGAAAACTGCTCTTACAATAAATAGCTCAGTGTCAAATATTAAATTCTTTTTGAGACAAAATTTATTTAAACTTCTAAAAAATCCAATATTCAAACAACTTTTGTATTGAGAGGAATTCGATATTTGACACAGCTATTTATTGTAAGAGCCTTTTTTTAAGCGAATAGATCATGCTGAACACGAATCCGG
Organism: Ditylenchus weischeri; assembly: GCA_029231635.1. Taxonomy (NCBI): domain Eukaryota; kingdom Metazoa; phylum Nematoda; class Chromadorea; order Rhabditida; family Anguinidae; genus Ditylenchus; species Ditylenchus weischeri. The sequence goes on along the minus strand of JAMRYI010001235.1, from coordinate 3,515 downwards.
TGTTCAATTCTGTAAATTGGGGCAGGAGCAGCTTGCGACATTTCAAATTGCGACAAATTCAAATTGCGACAAATCAAATTGCGACAATTCAAATTGCGACAATTCAAATTGCGACAAATCCAAATTGCGACAATTCAAATTGCGACAAATTCAAATTGCGACAAATCAAATTGCGACAATTCAAATTGCGACAAGCTTACTTGGATCAAAACAGGATCTGGGAGATGACCATGATGGCTTTGTAACTCAACGAGATCTTCTTTATTTGTTGATGTAGCAGTCCCACCGCAATTTTTCTTAGCACATTTCCATGTCCACCTGCCATCTCGAACGCGCACTCGACGGAAAGTCATCGGATATCCATTGCAGAAGCCAAGCAGATTTCCCCTCTCAGTGTAATAGTTGTCCATATCTAGAAGATCAAAATAAAAGTTACAATAGAAACACGTTGAGCGGAAGCATATTTAGATAAAGGAACTATTCGTTTTCTACAAAGCAATACACTGTCCACACTCAGTTTGTCTAGTGTGAAAAAAGTTATAGCCGTTTGAAGATGAGTCCTTATCTAATGACTGACACTACAATCTTTGGGATTTTGCAGCAGTAAATTTTCATGACAAACAGGCAAATAACTAGTCAAAAGATAGCCCTACAAGATGCAACTTACAGCTTGGAAAAATCTTCAGTGTAAAAAGTTATAACCATTTTTCGTTCTTTTTTGCCAAGACAATAATCTAAAAAACTTCAAATTTTCAGAAGGCTCTAACGAAACTTTTTTGAGGAAAATTTCAAAAACTAAAAAAAACTATCGTGTTCAGCGTAAAATTCTGAGTCTAATTAGGCAAAAGGGCCGCTCGGGATTCCGAGTGTTAAAAGTGTTTCCAAACACCATGTCTCATATCAAAATCAAAAGGCATTATTTTTGAGTTCTGATCAATAAAAATTTGAGTTTTTGATCCACCTAAAAGTACCCTTTTGACCATTTTTAAAAGGATTTAGGGCTGTATTGTGGTGGAAAGGGACCAAAATAGGAGCCAATTTTGTGCGAAAAGGAAGATGTTGATTATAGTTTTGTTTACTAGGGCCTACCACATACAGAAACTCTGGTATGCACGCTTTTTTCATTCATCCAGAGTCACTTTTGAGTGATTTGTTTCTAAGGTATGTGGGTGCCCTCTGCGCCACTGAAGGGAGCGCAGGGGCTTGATTTTTTTATAGATCCGCGCACTCACTTACCTAAAACATGATTTCGAGCAAGACTCTTGATCGAAAATGCATTTATATTTGGTGTTTTGGTATATCTAAGCAGGGTCGAGATCTTTTAAAGCTGATGCTAAATTAAAGCATTAGCTAAATTGTAGTAGGTTTACTTGCACTTTTGAAACTTGAAAATCTTTATACAGTATTTGGACTATGAGGTTCCGTCACGTTTTTTGTTTCTTTTGTACTTTTCTCCCAACTTTTTCCTCTCAATTGTTTTTCTGTAAAGTAGGTGCACAACTACAGCGTATCCTCTTTCTTTTGAGTATATGGTTGCCAATACAAACATGTATATTTATGGGGCTTAGACGACCAACAAACTTTGAAATTGGCCAAATTTTTTGATTTTTCAAAACTTTTTCAACTTCCGAGGGTTTGTTACCCTACTTTTTTATAACCATTTTTAACCCATTTCTGCCCGAATTAATTTTCAAAAAAATCGAGTTTTTTTATTTTTTCTAAAAATGTCGTATCTAGGGGTAAAATTATCGGTTTTATTATAAAAATGTTGTCAAAAACACCGTGTGATCAGTAAAATGTTGAGATTTTGACATTTTTATTATTGTTTGTCTTACGACTATTATTTCTTTTACTGTTGCTTTTTCTTGGCGATCTGTAAATGTTTTGTTCTTTTTCCTTATGAATCATCAGAGAGTGACAAACCTATTAACTTCAAATGGGCGAAAATCTAATTACCCAGCTCATAGAAGCGCATTCAACTGGATCAGCCAAATACTGTGCATGCCTACAACCAGTTCATGGGAGGTGTCGACAGAATGGACCAGAACATCAACAACTACCGTGTTGCCATTGGATCCAAGAAGTGGTGGTGGTCATGCTTTGGCTTTGGAGTAGACACTGCTGTTCATAACGCCTGGCAGCTGTGGAGAAAAGCAAATCCGAAGACTCCTTACCTTGATTTTCGACGCTCTGTTGCCACGTCCTACTTGCATATGTACGCAAATTCGCCATCGCGTCCTGGACGAAAACCAGAGGGATATCAATATGACCAACTTGCACACTGGCCAGAGGCAACTGGACTGGTTTCGCTGTGCAGTTTGCGACTGTCGGACAGACACGGTGCAAAAGTGATGTTGGACTGCATAGTAAATGCTTTGAAAATATCATGTGAAGAAATAAAATGTCTTTGATGTTGCCACGCAAATGAGTATTTCTCAAATTTTATCAATAAAATGCATTTTCTGACATCATTTTTAATAAAACCGGATATTTTACACCTAGAAACTCTATTTTTCAATAAAACAAAAATTTGGAAATTTGAGATTTTTGGTCCCAGGGGACCCAGCGGGCAGAAATGGGTTAATTATGTAAAGTAGGTGCACATCTACAGCGTTTCAGCTTTCTTTTGAGTATAAGGTTGCCTATACAAACCTGATATTTGGGGGTCAGAGACGACCAACAACCCTAGTGGTGCGGAAAACGAAAAATTTGTGTAATTTTGCTGGGTATTTTATCTGGGAAAGTATGTAAAGATATACCTATTTTTATGAATAAAGTCATAGCCCCTCATTGAAATTTCGAAATACTATAGAGGCGCCGATAGGCGCCTGTGGTCCCTTGTAAACAATATTTATGAACATCGAGTAATTTTGTTCAAAGAAATATCATTTTCAGCTATAAGCAAAGCAGATAGTCCTGTAAATTTTCAAAACGAATTGCCATATTCACGCAGAAAACGAGCAACTCCCGTTGTTGACAACACAGCTAATAACACTCAGCCTGGGACTTCACCAAGTCCTAATTCCCCTCCTGTTTCACTTCAAACTCCTAATACCCCAGTTGCTGATTCTCAAAATTCCGATGTGTTAAAAAGTACGGCCTTCAGCCCAAATAGTCTTACGACCATAATGAGTGTTGCTGGACTTTTGCTAAGTAGGTAAAAATTTCAGTAAAGGCTAGTTAAAGTTTTGTTAATTACCTAAGTGTAATTATATTTTACACTCTTCAAAATCGGAAAAAAATTGAGCTCTAATGTTAAATCCCTTCTTTTTTTGCCTTCGTCCCTCTCCTCCTGTTGTTTTTGCGGAACTTTTTAAGGGTTAAGCAAGGGTTGGTCAGCGTATGTTAGGACAAACTCCAACATATCTTAGACTTATGCTTAAGTCCTTCCTAACATTAACAGCCTTACTAACCTTTACTTAAAAACTTCAAAAAGTTTCAAAAAACAACAGGTGAAGGGGTGGGCGGGTGGTCGAAAAACGGATTTGAAATTAGGGCGGGCCTGCTAAACGTAC